>JXCR01132096.1:0-17042 GCA_002079205.1 Phalaenopsis hybrid cultivar
TATATATATATATATATATCTTAGTCTTTTGTGTTATAATTTTTCTAGTGTATTAGAAGATAATAATACCTTAGAAACCTACACAATCTTATATATCATAAATCAAGACAAATATTGGTATTGGACAAAAATTTGGGAAGGAATTGAACCAACATTGAAACAGACGCAACTTTAGCTTTGGCGCCGATGACGCCCTTTTACAGAGCCATGGCGTCGACGATGCCATCGGGGGCACTGACAGTGCCCAATACAGTTTCGGTAGTTCAAGGAGTTTTTGGTGGACTTTGGCAGGATTTTGCTTCAAAATAGTTGCTTAAAGGTTTTAAACTTTTTAAAGGCATGAAAACCATTTTGGACAACCAGATACTTCCAAAATTTGACATGGCTTCCAATTCCAGAAACACTTCAAGATATGGGATTTTCAATCGAAGAATGTTCAACCAAAAACTCTTCGTTCGAGGTAAGTGCGTATCATTTACTCCATCGCGAATTAACGATATGTTTATGATAGAAAGCATGAAAATCTGTCATTATGTGAACTTTATTCCAATGAAGAATTTGATGTATGATGTATACCAATTTCTGATGGATGAAAGTGATAATTGGGAAATCAAAGATGAGGGGTATGTTAGTTTCTCCGCTTCACAGTTAAATCTAATATATAAACAATGACATTTCTTCATCTCTACAAAATTACTCCCTACAATGAGAATTAGTAAAGTTACAAAGAAAAGCACAATTTTAAACTATTGCATTCAAATGGGAAATTCCATTGATGTGGGATCAATTATTTTTAAATTTATTATGGGTATTATAATGAATGGGTCTAAAGTGGACTGTGTCATCCTTCTGCGATATTCTTACTTTGTAGTAAATCTCAAGTACCATATGAAAGTTGATAGAAAGTGTTATTATCCTGGGAGCCCATGAATCCTATTGATGCAAACTAAATTGGGAATAAAAATGAAGCATTGGACATTATCTTGGATCAATCATCACATGCTTTGACGCTCTTAAGGCCTTGTACAGTTGGAAGTTCACAAGTTTTGGAGAAGAAAATAAAGAAGATATAAAGAGAACATCAATATATCATAAATGCAATAGGAAATCTTACTTACCTTTTTTATCACTTAGATTGGAGGATGAAGGGACACTTTGATCTTTCAGGATGGATTGAAGCAGGTTTGCTGCAGATGTTTAAGAAGAATGAATGGATCAATGAAAATTTGACTAATCAATTCCCATACCGACCATTCTACTATTTGTACGCACATTACATATCTATAGGAGATATTAGAGGAAGAGACTGTACTGTTGATGAAGAGGAGTAATTGAAGAATTTAGTCTTTCCACTGTTTAAAATTAATTATGTTTTTAATGTAACTGTGTTGGATTTTCATTGCTTTGAAACTCCTATCACTTTAAGTGTATGTATAGTTTAGTTTTCAACGTTCTAGTGTTGTGGCTTGATTTTAATGCTGAATTATAGTGTGATTTGCTTTATGTATGTGTTAGTGGGATTAAAAATCTATGTTTGTAAGAATTTGAAATTTTATATATAAAAGTTGGTTTTGTGATGTTTGTAAAAACACTTGTTTGTGGACTATTTAAGGATGAATATTATTTTTTAAAGAGACTAATTAGACGTTGGAGTAATTTGAAATAACTGATGTGCAAAAATAATGGAAATTAAATATTTTTTGTACTGGTGCCGATGGAACCCGATACCCGAAAGTCCCAAAATACTTTGAAATTTTGCGAATTGCACAGTGAAAATACCATTTTTACCCTTTGGTCAACTTCAACCTTCGGTTTACACCCTAAGGCTTGCAAACACTTGGATTTAAAGGGATTAGAAGACAAAAGAAGTTTGGATTTCATCTTCTTTTGGTAAGACCTACACTTTGAACTACAAATTTTTTATTTCCTCCAAGGATTTCTCCTACATTACTGAGATCCAAAATTTTAAAATTAATGAGATTTTAAAAAATTCCTTTGGTGAAGAACTCTTACTTAGTGTTATTAAGTTTAGAATGTTCCACATTGTGATTTTCAAAATTTTTGGAATTTATTTGGATTTTATCATTTTTTTCTTTCTTTTGAAGATTGTAATGGCACCAAGGACGAGCAAAAGAAAGAGGAAGTTGGAATATGATGACCAAAGATTCATCAACTTCAAAGTTAGCTTTCATTTCAATAGTCTACTGAATATAATGAAAATAATTCTGGATTGAGCGTTTAAAAATCTGGGTGGTGAAGTCGAGAGATTGATTCTTGCTCGGCAATGGGAGAATTTATGTTACTTTACTGTTGAGGCTGTTATTGGTATAGTCATGTAGTTTTATGCCAATTTTAAAGAGACTTCTAATTACCACGTCTATGTTCGTGGTAAAATGGTTGAGTTCACCCCGAGGAGAATTAATGAAATTTATCAGTTGCAAGGAGCATTTTACAGTGAGTACAACACATTCTCTGCTATGAACAAGGCTCTGAATGAAGTTATTTCATTTTTTACTGATGGAAGAGGAGCTTGGAAGGTGAAGAATAATGTTATGGTAAACTTCCCTGCTTCTATGTTAAATGTAGTATCCAAGGCCTGACATTAATTTATATTACCAAGAATGATACCTACAAACCACCATAGTGAAGTTACTAAGGATAGAGTTATCCTAAACTTCTATATCCAACAGATGGGCAGTCTAGTTGTTGGCTCTATAATCTATAAGAACATTCCTTCTATTGTTCTAGATCAGACTACTGGGGGATTAGGACACCGTCCCCTAATGTTCACATTATGTGAGCAATCAGAAGTTGATTTTTGAATTGACTGCTAGATATTCTTTTACATTTAGTACTAACTTGCGTTTTTTAAATTTTTCTTAAGTTATGCTATGATATTTAGTAGACTCAAATATGGAAATCTAGAAGTTAAAATCTTTACCAAAAGTCATATTTTTATGTAGTGAAGGAGTTACTTGAGGACAAGTAACATTCAAGTTTGGGGGATTTTATGCATAAAAAATATATGCATTTATAGACCTATATTTTATACTCATTTTTGGTGATATTGTACTTTAAAGGAAGGTATTTTTTTATGTTTTATTGTAAACTGATGATTTTTGGCACTTGGAGCAAAAATGAAACAAAAAGGATGGAATTTGGAGTTAAAATGGTGTTTTAGAGAGAAATACTCAGCGCCGATGACGCCAGCATGAAGGAAGGAGTCCAGAACAACTGAGGTGACAACAACGCCAGACTGGGCACCGACGATGTCATTTGATAGAGAGGACAAATTAATATCGGACCACTGGCGTTGAGGGCGCTGAAGTCAGTGTAAGGTGAAACTCTAGAAGATTCAACAAATTTGGACGAATCTTGAAGATTTATTTAATAAATTTCTTGGAAAACTGATATTATGCTCTATTTAAAGCGGAAATTAATTAGAAAAAGGAGTCCCCTAGTGTGTCATTCAGTTTTCTATAGTGTTCCATTGTGTGTATTGTGTAGTGTGGTTAGTCTAAGTGTGATTTCTCCTAAGATTTGTTTGAGAGGAAGAGAAGTGAGAGATTTCTTCTTCCCTACATCTTCTAAGAGAGAATTAAAAGTCTTGTAAAGAGAGAAAGAGTCCAAGAGGAGCTATAAGGGATTTGCTTTGAGAAAGAGTTAACGATAAGTGGTGTTTATTTATTATTGTTGTATAAACTTTATTTTATTTATAAAATTCATATTTTGTTGCATCTTTCTCATGAGGTCTGAGTAGTTTTCTTCATCTTTCTCCCTTCTCGGAGATATGGTGAAATGAAGAGATAATTTGAATGTGCCTAATGCACAAAAAATATATGCATTTTTAGACCCATATTTTATACTCATTTTGGTAATATTGCACTTTTAAAGAAAGTATTTTTTTTGTTTAATTGTAGGTTGTTGATTTTTAGGACTTGGACCAAAAAAAAAACAAAAAGAACAAAATTTTGTGTCAAAAAGGAGTTTTTGAAGAATTGTTTATCGCCAACTGTGCCAGATTGGGCAGTGAAGGCGATGTTTGACAGAGAGCAGAGTTTTAATTGACTGGTCGCTGGCACTGACGCCGCCAGAATGGACGTCGATTGCACTAGTGTCGGTGCAGACCCTATTTCTAGAAGATTCAATAAATTTGGATGCTTTTTAAAGATTTTTTGGATGCACCTATTGGAAAACTAACCTTAAAAAGAGATCTATCTCTCTTGCTCTTCTTCGCCCCCTTTACGCCCCTTCGCAACCTTCAACCACTTTCCAATTTCTTCCACGCCATTCCACACTATTTGTCATTTAATTACTTTATAATTTTGAGTTTTTATGGTGAGTTTAAGTGTGAATTATTCTCTAATAGTTTTAGAGAGGGAGAGAAGTGAGATATTTCTTCTTCCTACATTTCTTAAGAGATGCTAGAAGGGATTTGCTTTAAGAAAGAGCATCAGATAAGTGTTGTTTGTTTATTATTGTTGTATGAATTTTCCTTTATATAAGAAATTTATGTTTTGTTGTCTCTTTCTCATGAAGTCTGAGTAGTTACCTTTATCTTTCTCCCTACTCTGAGATATCGTAAAATGAAGAGATAATTTGAATACGCCAATAATAAAATTTAAAATAAATTGTGATGGTTTTTCACCTCAGTTCTTAATTTACATTTCGATCTAGCTAATTGAATTATTAAAATATGTTGTGAATTATATGATCTGAGAAATTGAGTATGAGTTCTACAACAAAGTGAGAATCACATTTATGTCCATGAAGGAGTATTTTGTTCATGGAATTAAATGCAAATAAATAGAGAAATATACATTGTTGGGTGTAGAATTGGAGATCTTTAAGGTGATAAAGTAAAATCCCCAATTTGATCTTAGTGTTTAAGAACTTGATCCCAAAATTATTTTTTATATGTAGAATTTAAGATGTTGACACCACTACTTGAAGATTTTAATCCCCAGTAATGACACCGAAAACTTGATCCCAAGCAAAGTAAGATTTCAATTATATTTCTAGGGATTCTACGCAAATATATGTATCATTATCAAGTAATATAGAACTTTCTTATTAAACCCCGAGTATCGATCCCATGGAGATCGAGGTTACTCAAGGCGACTTTCAAGAGAAATTTTAGTTTAGAATAACATGCCCTAGCTTGGAAGGTCGATAAAAGTATAGTTTTGATTTTATCCTAAAATTATCACTATAATACTACTTCTACTTCTAAATTAAAGTACTTATTGAAAATCAGAAAGTGGGGTTTTTAATATATTAAAAGTACTCTTCCTCATGCAAGGAAAGTAGTGACATGTGTAAAAGTAAAACAAGTAGTGAGAGAGATTGTGACAAATATGAGCAATTATATTATTTACCCTTACTAGAGAAGTTATAAAGAATATTGGTTAATCTAAAGTTTGAATAGTTTTGAAGATACTAGCTCTCACTTTAGAGTTCCCTCTTATCCCTCCACCTGGAGGCTAATGTCTCGCATCAAAACCTAAAACAAGAGACCAATCTAGGGGCTTTAGCCTATCACTCTAAAGTCCTCTAATTTTACATCTTTTAAAGATTATTTCCCTATTTATTTGCACTTAACTATATGGACTTCATTCTTATCCATACAATCTCATGTGATTCTATCACAATTGATTGAGATAATACCATCCCGGATCTTAGATGTTCTCACAACAGATTTTAACATGCAAGTTGATCAAGTTTACATGTAAATGAAGAAAAAAGTAAAATCATCACAGTATATTCTCACTCTACTCGATTCTATATCCTACTCATGCATACTAATTCATTACAAGAGGGAAGAGTAAAAAAACTACTCACTACACATGGAGAAACAACAAGAACTTTTCATTGAATAAGACTTTGAAAACATACAAACAAAGTACTAAATTAAAATCAAAATATAATGAAAGTACTTATCTTTGATAGAAATTAAACTCTTCTTGTATAATAAAAGCAATCTCCTTGCAATCGAGTCTAAGAACAAAGTGAAAAGAAAAGAAGAAATCTCTCACTCTCTCTCTTTCTCTCTCACCTTGCCGCTCCGCTTGGGGCTCACGCCCAAGCCTTTTCTCTTCCTCTCCATATCTTCTTCTCCTCTTTCAATTAATTCAAGAGTCTAAGAGTTGTTTTAAAAACATTTCCATGCCTTTTTTTATAATTTCCCAAGAGATGCTTAAGTGTCTCTTCAAAACTGCCCAAATTCAATGAATCTTCCAAATGGTGCCAAAAGTGCCTCTTAAAAGCTCCATATAACCACCCCAAATTCTTCTATAAAGTCCCTTTTCTCATTTCCAATGAATTCCCTAAGATATTCACGAAGCACTGCTTCAAAAATTATTCAAATCCGACGTATGTTCTAGAAGATATGTTGAAAACAGTCACCGGCGCTTAAGCGCCATTTTTGAGCTCTTAAGTGCCCCCCTCTCCATATGGTGGCTTCTACGTGTCATTTTGGGTGCTTAAGATTTGGGAACATGCACTTAAGTGCCCAGTTTAGGTCCACTTGGCTCTGGTGTGCCCCGGTTCAACTCGATTTGCTCCGGTTTGCTCCATTTTGGTACATTTTTATTTCTTTTGCTCCAATCACTCCAAATTCTTCAATTTGATGTACCTACAACCAAAAACACAATAAAACATACCTTTAAAGTGTAATATCATTATAAAATGAAGCATGAAAAATAGTGCATTTTTAGGCGTATCAAAATCCCCTAAACGTAAACTTTACTTGTCCTCAAGTAATACTACATTTTTAAAATAATTTATGTAGATTAGAGTTAATGGGTCATCCCTTAGACTTGTTAAAATTTTTTTCTAAAAATGTGATAGTTCAGATTAGAATAACTTCTTGTGAATCAGACTAGCCCAGGGTCTAAAATATTTATCATCAAACTTGGAAATTTGTTTTCCTATCTAGTTCAAAAATATATGCAGATTTTTCAAACTTCGGATCCTATGAACTTTACTTTATAGACTTAATAACTCTCTTAAAAATAATTTTTACTAATATAAGTATAAAAAGTAAGCTTAGGATCGTTCTAAGTTCTTTACTTTAGAAAGGCTCAAGTGAAACCAATTTTTGATTAGGACTTCTCCTTAAGCTTCTCCTCACTTTATTCTTTTTTTTTTCGAGATCTTTTTGATCTATTATTTTTTTTTCTTTTCTTTTTTTGTATGTGAGGATTACTATATCTAAAGAAGTCCTTAAATAATTTTGAATTCAACTATACTCCTTTAAAGTTAAAACTTATTACTTTCCTTAACTTGAAAAGATGTATATTTAAAAAACAACTTTCTAAGAGAGCCTTAAATGTTTGAAAATAAGAATTCTAAGAATCCTTAACTTTTCAGAAAATACAATTTTTCCTACTAAGGAAAGTTATTCATTTTCTTAAGTTCTCAACTAAATATCTTTAACTCGAGGTTCACCCTTTTCACTAAAAATATCGATTAAGTTTTCCTACTCCATTTCTATATTTAAAATTTTAACATCCTTAAGATGACTCCACATAACCATAATAATTAGAAATAAGATAAAATTTATTTGTAATCATTTTGAAAACAAGTAAGTGACGGCGCTATTTTTGGTTGGAGTTGCCCGTAAGAAGTTGTCGGTCACCGGAATCGAAATCCCATTGTCCGCTTCGGAATGACGTTTTAATTTACATATATATTTAGTTTTAGAAAAATATGAAATCAAACTGACCCCATNATCTCTTACAAAGAGCTTGGTTTAACGTCGTCAGCTCGACGTGTCATTATTTAGTGAGGATGAATTAATATCAAAAATTCTTTAAATATTGGGATGTGTGTCGACACTATTTTTGGTTAGAGGGGCGTTGCCCGTAAGAAACTGCCGGCCGCCGGAATTGAAATCCCGTCACCCGCTTCGGAAGGACGTTGAAGTTTAGAAAAGTATGAAATCAAACTGGCNATTTATAGTTTAAATGAAAGAGCATTATATCTCAAATCCTGTATCTATCCCGAAGGATAAACACAAGACTTGAGGATGAGGCTCGATCAAATTAGCATTGTACTTCAAATCCTATATCTATCCCGAAGGATAAACACAAGACTTGAGGATGAGGCTCGATCAAATAGGATCCTGTATCTATCCCAAAGGATAAACACAAGACTTGAGGATGAGGCTCGATCAAATAAACTCCTATATCTATCCCGAAGGATAAACACAAGACTTGAGGATGAGGCTCGATCAAATAAACTAAGATATATGACGTCTGTTTGGTCTGCGAAACCTTTGTATTTGCCGACAAGTTCCCCTATTTAATATGGTCCGTTAGGTCTGCGAAACCTTTGTATTTGCTGACAAGTTCTCCTATTTAATATAAAGGATTAAATAGGTGAAGGATAAACACAAGAATTGAGGATGAGGCTCGATCAAATAAACTAAGGAAAGTATGACGTCAGTTTGGTCTGCAAAACCTTTGTATTTGCCGACAAGTTCCCCTATTTAATATAAATAATTAAGTTGGTCTGCGAAACCTTTGTATTTGCCGACAAGTTCCCCTATTTAATATGAAAGATTAAATAAAGCATAAACACAAGACTTGAGGATGAGGCTCGATCAAATAAACTAAGGAAAGTATGACGTCCGTTCTGAAATCTTTGTATTTGCCGACAAGTTCCCCTATTTAATATAAAGGATTAAATAGGGTTTATTGAAACCTTTGTATTTGCCGACAAGTTCCCCTATTTAATATAAAAGATTAAATAGGATTTATTGTATTTGCCGACAAATTCCCCTATTTAATATAAAGGAATAAATAGGGTTTATATTAAGCTGGGAGGATGAGGCTCGATCAAATAAACTAAGGAAAGTATGACGTCCGTTTGGTCTACGAAACCTTGTATTTGTTGAAAAGATCCCCTTATTAATATGAAGAATTAAATAGGGTTTATATTAAGCTGCGTTCGGACATGATTCTTATAAGGGTAAGCCCCTATAATTAATTATATCTTAAATGACTGACGTCACCTAAGAAGACTCGATAAAAATCAAAAAATATTATCTTCAAAGATTTTCAAAGGGTAGGACTTTTCAATGAGATTGGACGTAGAGGTGTGAAAGGGAATTGGTTCAAATTTGGAACATTTTGTTTTAGAGTCCAAAGGAGGAAGAACTAGGGGATGTCATGGATACAGAGGAGAGTCTCGGTGACTTCCCAAGCTATCCTAATGTTTGGCTTTTGTTTTGAGGAGAAATATTTAGATGTTTCATCCTGCCAATTTTATTAGTTAGGGCTTACATTTGTGTGAAACTNATATAAGGGCAAGCCCCTATGGTTAATTACATCTAAAATGACCAAAGCCACCTAAGAAAACTCTCGATAAAAGTTAAGAAATATTATCTTCAAGGAATTTCAAAGGGTATGACTCTTCAACGAAATCGGATGTAGAGGTGTAAAAGGGGATTTGTTCAAATTTGGAACATTTTATTGTAGAATCCAAAGGAAGACCCTTAAAGGGGCAAGTTATTGTAATTTGAACATTTAGCCAAATTTTAATCCTAATTGGCCTTAGTGATATTTCAAAGATGTTTGATTTTGTTATTTTTATTTCTTTAATCCTCATTTAGTGAATTTTGATTTAGCCTAAGCCACCACTAAGCCCTTAAGACCTAGGTGAGTGTCTTAATTAGTTTGAAAAAGGGTTAAGCTTTAAGTGGTCATGATTCATGATTTGGATTCTATTTGAAAATCAAGATAGGGGTNCGATTTTACGTTGCATAAACAATAACCTTGAAGTCCTATCGCTTTATTGTTTATATCTAAGGAAGGGAGATTGGTTTAGCTACGGAAGACAGGTTTTTTCTGTTGAAGATGGTCGTGTTGCCCACCATGCTAGCTCCAAGCTCCTTTCCATTGTGAGTTTAAGTTTTCTAATGTGTCAAGTTATGCTGTCAAATCAAGTGGACCCATGGTTGTAGTTCTTTAAATTTTATGGGGGCATGTTAAAGTTGATTAGAGCGACACCAGTTAGGATCCTACGGTTTGCTTGTTTTGGCACTACTATTTTCTATTGGATTCACTTAGTCCAAATGAACTTACAAAACTCAACTTAATGAATTCCATAATTTCATTTAGAACGTGGGAAGCCTCGTTAGCAATTGTAGGTTACCACTTACGAGGAATTCTCGTTCATCGAATAGAGACGTCTTAATTTTGTTGAAGTTATAGTTTTGTGTGATGTTTGTGGTTAAGTTTTGAGTTATTTTATATTTTGAATATTGTGGGGGTGAATTTTATCTTGGTTGATTTTAATTTTGGTTTTGGTTTTGGTTTTGATTTTGTGGCTATCCTAATAGTTTTAGTTTTCATGCAGGGTGACATCGTTGTTTAGCATGCAAGTTTGCAAGTATAAAAGTGCAGTATGAAAGTACGAGAAAGATAATACTGAAAACTGTAAAAGCGTATCTGGTGAGTCTTCTCATTCCACCACCTGAAACTCAAAAGGCATGTTAAGGCAGTTTATATGAAACATGAAAGTAAAGTTTTGATAGTTTTCCTAACCTTATGTCATATCTTGGTGGGTCCTTAAGAGTTTAATTATGGATGATTTTGTTAAGCAAAGCATATTAAGTTTAGTAGACCTCTGAGGTATCCAACAGGTTAGGAGAAAGAAGCAGTTCCATGCTTCCCTCTTATCACCTGGTGAAAAGCCTCAAGCTCATTTAAACTTATTATGCTGCTAAATAATTCATCTTGTAAATACCCTTAGTGCTTAGTGAGCATTGATGTCTCAATTATCCCTAACAGTAAGGTAATTATCATTTGTAATTTAATTTTGAATATTATGCGGGTGAAGACCCTTAAAGAGACAAGTTAGTGTTAATGGAACACTTAGCCAAATTTTTGTCCTAATTGGGCTTGCAGTGTTTGAAAGATGTTCTAATTTTAATTGAGTTTGTTTTTCTAATCCTCATTTAATCAATTTTGACTTATTCTAAGTCACTACTAAGCCCTTAAGACCTAATTGAGTGTCTTAATTAATTTTGAAAATGTTAAGCTTTAGGTTGTCAGAATTCATGATTTGATTTTTATTTGAAAATCAAAATAAGGGTATTAAATTGATTAATTATTGACTTTAAAAGGCATACCCCTAAGTCCTGGTTTCATTTTATTTTAATAAACTTCCAAATTTTAATAACTTAGAAATTTATTAACATATTTATTCAATTAGAAAAGTGAGGTTGGTTTCTACCAATTAACCTCTTATGTTTCAAACATCCAAATAAATTGGTTAAGATCAGAGGTTGCCCATTTCCCTCCTTGAATTAAGCTTAAATGTTAATTAAGGCTAAATTTCAAAAATTACACATTTGCCCTTAAGGCTCTAACACTTCATAATTCATCAAATTTTATTTAAATGACTTTGAAATTTTTATCCTGCCTCATTCATGGGTCAATTAAGACATTAGAGGTGAAATTGTGATTTTTCAAAATTTACTTTAATTTACATAATTATTTTCATGCAAAAGTAGGATTTTTCAAAGAAAATTCCTAACTAGACCAAGGTAAACCCTAATCTCTTGAAATTTTTACTGGAGGTAGATTTAAATTAGAGAAGCCCTATGACTAAATTTCATGATTTTTTTAGTTTTATATGAATTTTAAGAATTATTTTAATTTCTAGGGTATTTATTAATTATAAAATATTTTAAATGTGGAAAATTATATTTCATATTTTTGAAAAGTCCTCCTGAGGTTAGACAACTCGTAGGAGAAAATTTATATTTTTCTAAATTTTATTTGATTTATTGGAATTCTTTTTAGTGAAAACTCATTTTTAGCCTTTAAAAAAATATTTTTTAGCTTTGAAATTATGCTTCTTTATTTAGAAAATCAGGAAAAAATATTCTAATTGTTCCTAAGTTCTTAGAAAGTAATTTAGAACATTTCCATGAATTCTATTATTTTTGTGATTTTTAAGGATTTTTAATTATTTAAATATTTAAAATAGGCTAAAAATCAAGTTTTTATTTTAAATATCATTTTATTATTTAAATATTTAAAATAGGCTAAAAATCAAGTTTTTATTTTAAATATCATTTTATTTTTAAAAATACTCACTAATTACAGAGAACTCAAACACCAAGTTTTATAAATTTTCAAGTTATATTTTAATTATTGAAAATCATTTAAATGCCAAAAATGTTATTTAACTTGAAAATTTTATTTAAGTTATCAAATGAACTTAAAATGCTTTGAATTTTTATGATGAGTTATTTGGATCCCAAAAAATAGTGGACATCAAAAATCAAGTCAATTTGTTGTTTATATTTTTTAAAATTAATTATTTTAGTGATTTGGGGTTTGTAAATATTATGTGTATTTCGAATGACTAGGCTCATGATAAATTTTTCAAAGGGTTCTCGGGTCATAGTAAACATTCCAAAATTTTCTTGGCTTTTTCTAAGCAACATGCTAATTTCCATGATTAATTTAAGCCAATAATGCATATAAACTTGAAAAATATGATTCTTTATCTAGGGACCTCCTTTAACTTTAGAAAAACCAGGGAATGTTCCCAAAGATAGAGGCAACAACATGCTAAAATTTCAAGCCATAGTGGTATTACTACATGCACGGAGAATCAAAACATCCAAATTAGTATTTAATTAATTAAAAATAAAATATGAATCACATGGACTTAAAATTATTTTCACATTTTTTTCCTCTATTCACTAAACAAGAAGGTATTTTTATTTTATTTTTATAACTTTTCTACACCAAGATATCAATTTTTTATGTTAAGGATTATTTTATGAATTATTTAAATCATTATTTATCTATTTAAACGCGCGGCACCACCTTAACCTACGACGGCTCCAAAGCTCCACGCGGCGCACTCCCATTCGACGCTGCCATCAGCCTCAGCACTGACTCGACCCACGACTTATGTTCTGAAAACTGTCTGGCTTGATCTCGACCGTCCATCTGATACACGCGTGATCGAACGACGCTCCTTCATCCTCCCCGATAGCCTAGCCCGAGAACCGTCCATCTTCTAGCCTTAAGATCTCTCTCATTTCTTAACCAAATTAAGTGAATTTTTTTTTAAAATGTTTGTCTAGACTAGAGGAACATATCCATATGGTTATGATTCCATGAAATCAACTCAAAACAAATGGAGAGTTCAAATAGGCTCAGAAGTAAGAGAAGTTTTATACCTTTGCTCTGAGAAGTGAAGCTTTGATCAGAGAGGCTTGACACGTTTGTTGGGTCCAAAGAGGCTAGAGATTGAGCCTCTGGTCTTGGTGTAAGGCCTAGGTTTGATTTTGATCAAACCCGATTTCAGTTGTTGGTCTAGAGTTATTGTAGAGGCTATTTCAGAGGGGCATTTTATGGGGCTTTGGCTTCTTTCTTGGTTGTGAAGATGCGGGCACAAATAATTGAAGTTTTGTGGACTGTAGAAGTATAATGAGCTCTGTCCTAGTTTTTGGCAGAGTCTTGAGCTCAAATTGAGTTTCCACAGTGGAATTCAGTGAGGGGAGAGGTTGGATTGCACTGAGGGGATCTCATAGAAGCTCTGTGAGAAGTTTGGAGCTCTCTCTCTAACAAATTTTCAGCACACCTCTCATTGCCGTGGAGGTGAGTTTTTATAAAAATTGTCATGGGGTGGCTCTCATGGCTAATATTTGGGTGCATTGTGGTGCATAGGTGGAGGGCAGAGAAGCTCTACAATTTGATTTGGCTGAGCTGGCCTCTAGGTTTGATTTAGGTGAAGTTCCTGGGGGTGGCTCTCAGTTTTGAGCATCTCTAGTGACTAGGCTGCCCGACCATAGCAGGGGGAGGTGGCTAGGTGCTCAGGGCATCCATGGGAATGTGTCAAAGCAACTTAATGCAATGAGGTTTAGTTTTGGTAAGGGTATCTTAAGCATGTGCATTTTTGGAAATAAAATCCCTTAATTTGGGAGATTTTTGGTCCATGGCTTATTTTATGTGGTTATATGGGTTTTGGCTCTATCTTAGGGTCTAACCAATGGCTGAGGTGGAGTTAATTTGACGACTTTGGGGTAGTTAGGCCATCTTTAATGCATAGGTTCAATGTGGGTTCAAGTGATCAAAGTTTGGGTTTGGGCAAGGTTAGCCATGTCAATTGACCCAATTTATTTATCAAAATTTTGTATAAGATTGTTATGAAGATTTTTGATAAAGGGTTGAAGTGATTTTGAGTTCAATTGGTAGGCCAATTTGAGGGATTTTTTAAATTTGGTCAGTTTGGGCATGTTGGGCTAAACATGGGTCTAGGTTGGGCTAGACTTGGGCTAAGTCCAAATTGAATGGTCTACATGATCAAGGGAGATGTTGTGAAGATTTTTCATGAAGGGATAGAGTGGAAATTTTTGGGTTAAGACCCTTAGTTTGGTGAGATTTTGAGACATGGCCAATTTGGGGCAAATTTGGGGCTTTTTGGACTTAGGTTAAATCAAATTAATTTTAGGCCTCACCAAGGCCCAATTTGAAGGTCAATTCTGATTTATGGGGATGTTATGAAGGTTTTTCAACACAAATTGTGGCCAATTGAGTGGACTATGGGTTCAATTTGGTGGAACCAAGTCATAGGGCCAAAATTGGTTTTTTGGTTTAAATCAATATTAGGTCCAAATGATGGACTAATTGAGCTTGGATTTGGTCTAGATTGTTCATATCAAGAGTGAATTTGAGTTTATAATTGAAATTGGGGTAAATTGAGACCAATTGGATAGACATTTGGGGTAATTTGGGAAAAATACGGGCCTTTAAAGAGCAATTTGGGGGTTTTGATCAAAGATGGTCAAATTGGCCAAATTGGGTCATATGATAGTTGAGAAAAATAAAATTGGTAATCTTGGGAGGTTTTGGAAATTTTTAGGATTTTTTGGAATTTTGGGCTAAGGAGAGGTATTTTGGTAATTTGTCCAATTTTGGTGATTTTGGGCACTTTTGGGTGTTTTCAAGGTGTTTGAAGTGATATTTGAACCAAGTTGGGTATTTTGGGTAAATATTGGAATTTTGGACAAATTTGGGGTCCCAAAGGTATCTAAGTAATTTGTGGGAGTTTAGGGGCAAAAGGCTAAGTTGGGTATCTTGGTAGAGTTCGAGTACCAACCACCATTAATAAGCCATGGACAAATAGAAATCCCATTTTGGGTCCTCTATGTAGTGGTCTTAGCCAAACCCTATCCTAGGGGTAATGGGTTTAGGGGACCACCTACATGAGTCTCCCAAAAGTATCAAGGGACCAAAGCCAGGAAATTTTGGGTTTAGGGTAGTGAGTGATCGTGAGTGTAAATGATTGCAAGTGAGTGCCTTAGCCCTAGACCAACACCCAGGGTCAACCCTAAGGTCCAACAGTCTTAAGGGTGACTCATCTTGAGTTTCCCCCGTAGTGACCCCACCTACTAAGTGCTAGAGGTTAGGACCAATATGTGGAACTCCAAGTTTAGTAGAGAAGAGTGTAGAATTTCTAATTATGAGGGTTCCATGTCTAGTTTTCTAAGAATAGTCAATAGGAAACTCCTATGGCTAGACCTTAGGCTACTAAAGAGGAAAAAACTAAACCTTAACCAAAAGCGAGGTCAACAAATGGACCCCTAATAGGTGTGGTGTGTGGGCAAGAACACCGCGCGTATTGGCGTTGACCGACGAGATCAATAAAAACCAATACTAACTCCTAAGTCAATTAACCCAAAAGTTTGTGTTGAGTTGTGTGTGTGATTTGTTTCTATTGGGGATATTAGCAGATGATCATTTGATTGAAATCAAGGAGTAGGGACTCTCACTAGGGATCAGAGAGTGAATTTTGATTTATGAAATTTCAGGTATTTATAAAGGATGGGAATCAATATATAAGTGTTGACTCTGAGGTGGGAATCAAAATTTGGGTATCAATCCCAAAATAAAAATCAGATGCCATAATCCATTTAAGATGGTTTTGAAACTGATTTCAAAAGATGAGAATAGGATTGTGTGGGAGGACTGAATCGAGATGGAAAACACAGAGGCTCTCATCCGGCTCCAAAGAAAATTTCTAATATATTGAGGAGGCAAGTGCTGGGACTCGCACTAACTCAATAGGTAACAAAAAAATATGTGTGTGTCATGTTAGGAAGGAAAGCACTAGGACTCACATCCAATCCAAGCGGTGACAAGAGAAATATGTGCTACATTGAGAAGGAAAGCACTAGGACTCATATCCAACTCAAGAGGTAAAAATAAAATATATGTGTGTCATGTTAGGAAGGAAAGCACTAGGACTCACATCCAACTGAAGCAGTAACAAGAGAATATATGTGCTTCATTGAGAAGGAAAGCACTAGGACTCGCATCCAACTCAAGAGGTAACCAGAAAATATATGTGTCACATTAAGAAGGAAAGTACTATGACTCGCATCCAATTCAAGTGGTGACAAGAGAATATATGTGCTATATTGAGAAGGAAAGCACTAGGACTCACATCAAACTCAAGACGTAACAAGAAAATATATGTGTGTCACGTTAAGAAGGAAAGCACTAGGACTCGCATCAAACCCAAGCGGTGGTAAGAGAATATATGTGCAACATTGAGAAGGAAAGCACTAGGAATCACATTAAACTCAAGAGATAATAAGAAAATATATGTGTCTCGTTAGGAAGGAAAGTACTAAGACTCACATCCAACCCAAGTGGTGATAAGAGAATATATGTGCTACATTGAGAAAGAAAGCACTAGGACTCACATCCAACTCAAGAGGTAACAAGAAAATATATGTGTCACTTTAGGAAGGAAAGCACTAGGACTCACATCCAACCCAAGANTGAAATAAATTTATAATTTTTAAAAATCAAAATATCACTATTTTAAACAAACCTCAATTTGCTTAAAATATTTAATTTGGAGAATATAAAGATCAAAATCATTTGATTTTTGTTCTACTGTGATTTGTAAGTTAGAGAATTCACCATAAAAATTTTAAAAAATTTTGAGATCATTTAATATTTTTAATTGGTTTTTTAAAGATCATTATTAAAATTAACACT
>JXCR01132099.1:0-18699 GCA_002079205.1 Phalaenopsis hybrid cultivar
TCGTTCAATGAATAACCATTCCGCTTAAGGGAAGTTAATACAAGGATTTTCCTCGTATCTTCCCATTTTTGAACCACCACTCAAGAGCAGGAGCGAGAGAGATAGGGAGTGAGAGACAGTGGGAGAGGAAGAGAGAGTGAGAGGAGTATACGAAGTGGAGGGAAGGAATCGAGGCCGGNCTGTCACATGTCGAATTTTTATTTATTTTCATTTACATTTCATGCCTTTCCAAGCCAGTACCATTTGGGGTGTGATAACCTGTTAAAAAAATAATAAAAAAAATTAAAAAAATATATTTTACCTATTTATGACAGCTGCAAAGCTGATATGATCGTTCAATGAATAACCATTCCGCTTAAGGGAAGTTAATACAAGGATTTTCCTCGTATCTTCTCATTTTGGAACCACCACTCAAGAGCAGGAGCGAGAGAGATAGAGAGTGAGAGACAGTGGGAGAGGAAGAGAGAGTGAGAGGAGTATACGAAGTGGAGGGAAGGAATCGAGGCCGGCGAGTCCAAAATGAGAAGTAGAAAGGAGATAGGAGGACAAGGGGGAAAGAAAGGGACGGCTCACCTCATGCATCCGTTTACTCCTGTAGGGGAGATTCGTATGGCTCGTAAGGATTGATTGAACGCCTCTAGGTTTCTGTCGAGAGGATTCCGCACGCCAACTAAGCCGAAGAGAGGAAGGGAAGAGGCGATCTGCTCACATGAAACGAACTGGTTGCAAGGGAGTAGGAGGAGAATCATAGGGATGAAAACTGCAGAAGACCCGAAAGAGAGCTCTGTGTGCGTTAGGGCTGTTGAGCAGTGCGAAGGAGAAGAGGGAGGAGGCGGGATTAGCTTCGTGCTCGCATGTGTGCAGAGGAAGAGAAGGAAGAAGAAACGGGTGTAGCTCTGGATTGAATCGAGACCGAAGAGAGGGACCTTGCATGCGGGCGGGCGGGAAATAGTCAACCAAAATATATAAAGGTAAGTTTAAGATTTTTAATTAAGTAAATTAATAAAATGTTATATTATAACAGTAGGCAATGGCATTGGGCAATGGGGCAGCAAGTTAGAAAGCAGGAGTTGTTGTTTCTGGGTTTCAATCTGCTACTCGGAGGGAAAACAATGGTTTACTACCTTTTTGATGGCGGCAACTAGGTGNGGAAAGCAGGAGTTGTTGTTTCTTTCTGGGTTTCAATCTGCTACTCGGAGGGAAAACAATGGTTTACTACCTTTTTGATGGCGGCAACTAGGTGGAAAGCGGCAAGGGTGAAGGGAAATAGATGCGGGAGAGATCGGGGATGGGTAGAAGGGGATACACACCACATCAAGAACAAGATACAGCCGGAGCAATACTCGAAACCCTTGGATGCAACCCTAAAAGGAAAAAGGAGATGCGGACGGCTATCCCAAAGCAAATCACATAAAAATTAAACCCTGAACACCAACAAAAACACATATATAGTCCTAGATTAGAAGAGGGCCTCGCTCCAGTTGGGCAACACTTTCAGGATGACTTGAAGGCTGTTTGGCCCTCAGGAACCTTGGACCGAACCAGTCCAGGTACAGACGCTTGTGTCATTATGTCATCTAAGAATACAAAGCTGGCGCATCTGAAGAACCATAAGGTGGATTTCAATAACTTCTTTTGCCCTTTTATTATGTCGTTTTCTTCTTGCGTTCACATCATACTGATGGTTAAGTACATATTCCATGGTTATTGAAGTTCATAGTGCTATTTTTGGTAGTTTCCACTTATCTGAGCATCAGTTTCATCTTTTTTGTCTCCTTTTTCTTGAAAAGCTTAAAGTCTGATCTGAAGTATGAAGATCCTTTTAACAACCCACAAGTGAAGATTCAAAAAAACAATTCAAAAATTGAAATGTGTGGAAAAGTTTACCGGCTTGCTCCAGTAACCCTTACACAAGAGCAGCAGTTCATTCATCTGCAGAGAAGATCAAGAGCGTATCAATGGAAAAGACCAACAATTTTTCTCAAAGAAGGAGATCTGTTGCCCCAAGATGTTGATCCAGATACAATCAGATGGATTCCAGCCAATCACCCTTTCGCAACAACTACCACCGAAATGGATGAAATTATGGCACAAAACAACGTGTTCCAGAAAGACGGTGTTCCATTTCGTGTACGAGCTGAACATGAAGCATTGCAAAAGAAGCTGGAGGCTCTAGAAAATGTAAGCTAACATTATTCATAAGTCATGTTGCCCGTTTTCTACTTTGAAGTACAATATTCTCTCAGCGGTGATACTATTTTGTGAATGATCCAAATTTGAAGCTTGTTTGGGATCACTTTAGTATTTTGGTTTTTAAAAATATATTTATTTAGTGTTTCTCTTAACTATTGTTATTTTAAATTTTTAAAGACAAATCAAGTTGCTTTAAAAAACGCTCGAAATAATTTTTAAGTATTTTAAACATTTTAGAATAAATATCAGGTTGGCTGCTGCGAGCCATCATTGGGTTACCCTGTTACCCTGCTGGCTATTGCTGCCATCACCTCCCTAAATAAACAAAAACATGTTTTTTTTTAATGTCAAAATGTTAAGAAAAAAAATTTAAAAAGAATAAAATCATTAAAAAAACTGCTTGTCAAATTGGCATCTAAATTAATGAAAAATCTTGATGCGCACTTACTCTAGCATCCATCTAATTAATCTAAAATGAAACTTTTGTTTAATAAATGTGATGAGCACTTATTACTAACAAGTCATATTGTATCAAATGCACATTAGCTTTTTTCCATGGCAAAAACTTGCTTCTGAATCCTAACGGTTTATGCTTACAGAAGGCCATTTTTTCTGCTTTACCAACTTTTGCCACCAACCTTAACTTAACATTGTAGTTTCGTTATTTAACACAATTTAGCTTACTGTTTTATTGCATTATATGATTGTCATTTTTATCCTTTTCAGGCACAAAATGAAGTAGGAATCAACAGAAACAACATTAATGAATGGGAAAGGTCATCCGGGCCATCATCTAAACTATGCGAAAAAGTACAGCCAAGCCCTTCTCTTGAAAAACAGAATGGCGAGTCCAGTTCTACAGGTAACACAAAATAATCCGATAAACCCGACGATTTTTAGCTGGCTTGCAGTTCTTATGCTAGAGTAAGATCCATCTTAAGTTGAGGATTTGTGCAGCTTCCTCTTGTTATATATCTTAGAATTTTATTTTTGTTACTCTAATAGCTCTCAATCTTATGCAATGAAATTCTTCTCATGACTGTTTTGGTCCTCGCACAGTGATCACATGATCATGTGTTCAGTTTCTTAATTTGCCTTTTTTGTTTAATAACATGTAGAACATTATAATCGAAAAAGTCATGTATTTGTGAGAAATTCATTGACTCTGTTTCGGGGAAGACAAATCCTATTATTGACGTAAAAAATATAAGGGCTCATTTGGGATCACTTTTGTTTTTGTTTTTGTTTTTGCTTTTAGTTTAAAGACATGTTTGTTTATTGCATTTTTTGCATGTTTTTATTTTTATTTATGTTTTTTAATTTTTAATAACAAATTAGCTAATTTATAAAAACACTCAACACATCTAAATGTATTTTGCATATTTTTTTAAAAAAAATTAAATATGTTATATCATACCAAACACATTTTACATCATAACATAAAAAAAAGTGGTCTCAAACGGCCCCTTAATATCTATCAAATGTCACTTTATCCGACGGTCTTACTAATTCGGGTTCTTTATGTTGGGTTAAGTTGGTTATGCTCAATTTAGATCATATGAATTTGTCGGGGTCAATATTTATTGCTTGGTCCTCTAGTCCCCTATGGAGATGATTCAAGCCATTTTCCTCTTCTAGATTCAACCTAATTAAGCTTTGCTAGAAATTTCTCCCTTCAATTGTTTGTAAGACCAAACTTCAAGATTTTTATAGGACCTTTTTAGTCTTAGAAAAAGTAGATATTTGATAACTCAGTTCTCAATTTAATTCTTCCTTTTTGTTAGGTTTGATCATAATCAGCCCTAGGTTAGACCTAACCCTGTTTTAACATTAATTGGATCTAATATACTCAGTTTGTGTTTTGAGCATTCAATTCATTTTCTCAGTAATTCAATTATATCCATGTAAATATGATTGACTACTGGATTTCTTGAGCTTGAGTTGTGGGCTTAGATTTAACTTGTGCATATCTTAGCCCTAATAACTCTTAAATCCTGGATCCAATTGATGATTTTGAATTAGTTGATTTAATTGATTGACCCAATACTTTCATAGGCTTTTAATCAGCAGCTAATAGATCAATTGGCTTCAACTAATCATTTGCCTGGGCTAGAAACCCGTAAACCATGGTTTAACCTAATAGAACTCATTCTATTTGTTTAACTATAGTTGAATTAAGCTCAATTGAACCTTGGTTGAGCCCAATTTGTCTAATTGTTTCAGTTTACTAAAATTGACCACTTGAATCGTGTATGTCAAATTGATGAAGCTGATCGAATCTTTTTAAACCAAGCCTTTTGTTTGAACTAAGAGGATCAACCATATATCAAACTCATTAAATTTTCCATTTGTTAGGCAAATGGAGCCCAATCAACCCAACCTAGCCTAATTAAACCTCTAATGGTTCCACTGAGTCAATTTGAATTAAATTATTACAAGTGTCTTAATTTGAATGAACTAAACATCTTAAGGTAAGTTCAAACCATCCCAATTAAGTATATTTGACCATTTTTTGGTCTAATGGCCATATTAGTCCATTTGATTGAATTTATACCCTGTATATTTGGACAAGTCGAGCTAACTTAATCAAATTGGTTTTATCCAAGCCAAACTTTCCAATGGATGCCCATGTGTTAACCATACTTTAATTAAGCTCTTTGACCCTATGGATTAAATTAATTTTGCCATTAGACCAAGTTAAAGACCCATTTGAGTCAATATAAACCCTTTACCTTTAGCACATCGAAATTAGTTAAATTCATAGGGCTTAATGCTTTAAAGGGATGTCTTGACATTAATCAAATTGATAACCCTAACACTTCTAGAGGATGCCTAATTATAAATTACACATTGCCCGATCTAATTAACTTATGAGATTGTTACATTTCGGTTAATTTAATCACATTAATCTAGTTTGACCTATTTGAACCATAATGAACTTGAAAGTTATTTGCCAACAAATTGATAGGCCAAGCCTAATTTATTGGTGTATTAGGACATATTCCAAAATTTAATAGAAAGCCTCAATCTAAACATAGCTACTAACCTTGGATTAAGAATCTTCTCATGGAAAATTAAGGTTAATATAGAGATTAAGCAAATCTTTTGATGAAGGAATATGTTAGAGGGGAAATCTTCATCCTGAAGCGTCATAATCACCCATCTAATTAAGTTTAGGCCAATCAATGGCTAGCCCACACAACTAACTCTGGTTTAAGTTCTGATCAAAGTGTGAGTAAGTAATCCACTATATGGTTACCTTTCATTTGACTACTACTCCAAGAAAAAAATTTCTTCCTAGAGATCTAAGAGTTCGTTAAATAACTCAAATAGCTCCAATTTGTGGTTTGTTCTCTAGCACATCCCAAGCCAATTCACAATAATATGGGAAAGGGTTTTGCTCTAGTAACCTTGGTGAAGATAAGAGATCAAAATCATCAAGCCATTTAGTCACAAAGATGTTAAATTGAAACCTCAATCAACCTTAGGTTTGTTGGTGTGTGGTGGGTAGGGCCACTACTAGTTGAGTGGCTTCTTTCCACATATAGCCTTTGTTCTCCTCAAGCTATTGTGGTAAATATCTTTTAAATCTATCAATTATGAAGTTAAAATGACCATGTTGAAGTTATTGAATTTCCATTGACACGACCCAACATCTTGAGCTGAATGTGCTCACTTTGGGGTAAATGAAATCAGAACCATTTATTCATTTTTAAAATTAATCGATGGTGATAATTAAATTGGGCTGTTAATTTACCATCCACAATAACGTAATTTGGTCGTATTATGTATTTTCCTTAGATTTTTCCTTAAATTTTGTTTGAGAGTTAAATCTTTTGAAATTTTATCCTAAGATACAATAAGGCATAAGGTTTAAAGAAAATGCTCCAACGTAATTACTTGATAATTTAATTATTAAAAGTTAATTATTCTCTATTTTATTTGTCTATTAACGTTTAACCCATCACTGATTTTGAAACTTCTATGGGATGTTAATGAGATCAAATCCAACCTATGAAATTTTTAGTTTGGATTAATAATTACTATGTGATTCATTTTGACATTTTTATATGCAAAGCTTACTATTTAAAAATCATTTTGCATGCATGCTCAATATAGCTAACCTTAGTTAAATTATACAAAGGTGTGGCATGCTATGGATTTTCTCTATGTTGTGTGAATGGGCTTTGAATTTTTACATGAGAAAAATGATATTTTTTTAAATTATCATTTTGCCCTTCATGCATTCATATAGCTGAGTTTGATTCCATGTGCTTATTGAACTATTTGAATCTTCTCCTAATATTGCAAAAACTCTTTAAGGTAATTTTTTATTAATGAAATATGCATTAGTTAAAATTAGTCATGGAAAAATGCTTTAAATACCTTTTAAAAAATAAAATTATTTTAAATGGACATTTGCATAATTACATACATTAGTGAAATTTCCTTAAAGTCAAATTATGGTTTTAAAAAAATCTTAAAAATACTTTTATTTTTAATTTCTAAAACTAGGATAAATAAAAAATTTAATATAATTGCATGGCTTAACTTAACTCATAATGGATGATTTTTTAATACTAGAATCCTCATTTTTAATTATGAAAAATACTATATTTTTCTGGATTTGATTATTTATGATTTGGTTGGACCATCATAGGATCTTGAGACAAATAACTAACATCATTGAATATTTTAGAATTTTTTGACTTAGTTGTTTTGCATGTGATTTCTATNTAAAAATTATTTAAGGTAATTTTTTATTAATGAAATATGCATTAGTTAAAATTAGTCATGGAAAAATGCCTTAAATACCTTTTAAAAAAATAAAATTATTTTAAATAGACATTTGCATAATTACATACATTAGTGAAATTTCCTTATAGTCAAATTATGGTTTTAAAAAAATCTTAAAAATACTTTTTTTTTAATTTCTAAAACTAGGATAAATAAAAAATTTAATATAATTGCATGACTTGACTTAACTCATAATGGATGATTTTTTAATAATAGAATCCTCATTTTTAATTATGAAAAATACTATATTTATTTGTATTTGATTATTTATGATTTGATAGGACCATCATCGGATTTTGAGACAAATAACTAACATCATTGAATATTTTAGAATTTTTTGACTTAGTTGTTTTGCATGTGATTTCTATTAATTTAAAAAAAGCATGCGATAAGGTTGAAAAAAATGTTCTTTGGAGAGTTTTAGAAAAAAACGGTATTAATAAAACTTATATTCAAGTCGTTAACGATATGTATTATAGAGCTGTTATTTGTGTTCAAATAGAAGGAGGATTTTGTCAAGTATTTTACTATTTTAGTTGGATTTAATCAAGGATCGGTTTTAAGCCCATATTATTTTTTTAAAGTTANATTAGAGCTGTTATTTGTGTTCAAATAGGAGGATTGATCAAGTATTTTACTATTTTAGTTGGATTTAATCAAGGATCGGTTTTAAGCCCATATTATTTTTTTAAAGTTATGGATGCTCTTATTGGACATTTATAGAAGGATGTACCTGGGTGTATGATTTTTGTTGTTGATATACTTTTTGTGGATAAGACTAGAGAAAAAGTTCAGGAAAAAAACATGAATTATGGAGGTTTACATTATAGTCTAAAGGCCTTCAAATCATTAAAAAGAGTGAACGTTTTAGATATCTCGGGTCTATTGTTCANCACCTGGGCGTATGATTTTTGTTGTTGATATACTTTTTGTGGATAAGACTAAAGAAAAAGTTCAGGAAAAAAACATGAATTATGGAGGTCTACATTATAGTCTAAAGGCCTTCAAATCATTAAAAAGAGTGAACGTTTTAGATATCTCGGGTCTATTGTTCANTGTTACTCTAATAGCTCTCAATCTTATGCAATGAAATTCTTCTCATGACTGTTTTGGTCCTCGCACAGTGATCACATGATCATGTGTTCAGTTTCTTAATTTGCCTTTTTTGTTTAATAACATGTAGAACATTATAATCGAAAAAGTCATGTATTTGTGAGAAATTCATTGACTGTTTAGGGGAAGACAAATCCTATTATTGACATAAAAAATATAAGGGCTCATTTGGGATCACTTTTGTTTTTGTTTTTGTTTCTGTTTTTGCTTTTAGTTTAAAGACATGTTTGTTTATTGCATTTTTTGCATGTTTTTATTTTTATTTATGTTTTTTAATTTTTAATAATAAATTAGCTAATTTATAAAAACACTCAACACATCTAAATGTATTTTGCATATTTTAAAAAAAAAAATTAAATATGTTATATCATACCAAACACATTTTACATCATAACATAAAAAAAAGTGGTCCCAAACNGTTACTCTAATAGCTCTCAATCTTATGCAATGAAATTCTTCTCATGACTGTTTTGGTCCTCGCACAGTGATCACATGATCATGTGTTCAGTTTCTTAATTTGCCTTTTTTGTTTAATAACATGTAGAACATTATAATCGAAAAAGTCATGTATTTGTGAGAAATTCATTGACTCTGTTTCGGGGAAGACAAATCCTATTATTGACGTAAAAAATATAAGGGCTCATTTGGGATCACTTTTGTTTTTGTTTTTGTTTTTGCTTTTAGTTTAAAGACATGTTTGTTTATTGCATTTTTTGCATGTTTTTATTTTTATTTATGTTTTTTAATTTTTAATAACAAATTAGCTAATTTATAAAAACACTCAACACATCTAAATGTATTTTGCATATTTTTTTAAAAAAAATTAAATATGTTATATCATACCAAACACATTTTACATCATAACATAAAAAAAAGTGGTCTCAAACGGCCCCTTAATATCTATCAAATGTCACTTTATCCGACGGTCTTACTAATTCGGGTTCTTTATGTTGGGTTAAGTTGGTTATGCTCAATTTAGATCATATGAATTTGTCGGGGTCAATATTTATTGCTTGGTCCTCTAGTCCCCTATGGAGATGATTCAAGCCATTTTCCTCTTCTAGATTCAACCTAATTAAGCTTTGCTAGAAATTTCTCCCTTCAATTGTTTGTAAGACCAAACTTCAAGATTTTTATAGGACCTTTTTAGTCTTAGAAAAAGTAGATATTTGATAACTCAGTTCTCAATTTAATTCTTCCTTTTTGTTAGGTTTGATCATAATCAGCCCTAGGTTAGACCTAACCCTGTTTTAACATTAATTGGATCTAATATACTCAGTTTGTGTTTTGAGCATTCAATTCATTTTCTCAGTAATTCAATTATATCCATGTAAATATGATTGACTACTGGATTTCTTGAGCTTGAGTTGTGGGCTTAGATTTAACTTGTGCATATCTTAGCCCTAATAACTCTTAAATCCTGGATCCAATTGATGATTTTGAATTAGTTGATTTAATTGATTGACCCAATACTTTCATAGGCTTTTAATCAGCAGCTAATAGATCAATTGGCTTCAACTAATCATTTGCCTGGGCTAGAAACCCGTAAACCATGGTTTAACCTAATAGAACTCATTCTATTTGTTTAACTATAGTTGAATTAAGCTCAATTGAACCTTGGTTGAGCCCAATTTGTCTAATTGTTTCAGTTTACTAAAATTGACCACTTGAATCGTGTATGTCAAATTGATGAAGCTGATCGAATCTTTTTAAACCAAGCCTTTTGTTTGAACTAAGAGGATCAACCATATATCAAACTCATTAAATTTTCCATTTGTTAGGCAAATGGAGCCCAATCAACCCAACCTAGCCTAATTAAACCTCTAATGGTTCCACTGAGTCAATTTGAATTAAATTATTACAAGTGTCTTAATTTGAATGAACTAAACATCTTAAGGTAAGTTCAAACCATCCCAATTAAGTATATTTGACCATTTTTTGGTCTAATGGCCATATTAGTCCATTTGATTGAATTTATACCCTGTATATTTGGA
This sequence comes from Phalaenopsis hybrid cultivar, assembly GCA_002079205.1. Taxonomy (NCBI): domain Eukaryota; kingdom Viridiplantae; phylum Streptophyta; class Magnoliopsida; order Asparagales; family Orchidaceae; genus Phalaenopsis; species Phalaenopsis hybrid cultivar. The sequence continues at coordinate 10,098 of JXCR01132099.1, forward strand.
CAAGTCGAGCTAACTTAATCAAATTGGTTTTATCCAAGCCAAACTTTCCAATGGATGCCCATGTGTTAACCATACTTTAATTAAGCTCTTTGACCCTATGGATTAAATTAATTTTGCCATTAGACCAAGTTAAAGACCCATTTGAGTCAATATAAACCCTTTACCTTTAGCACATCGAAATTAGTTAAATTCATAGGGCTTAATGCTTTAAAGGGATGTCTTGACATTAATCAAATTGATAACCCTAACACTTCTAGAGGATGCCTAATTATAAATTACACATTGCCCGATCTAATTAACTTATGAGATTGTTACATTTCGGTTAATTTAATCACATTAATCTAGTTTGACCTATTTGAACCATAATGAACTTGAAAGTTATTTGCCAACAAATTGATAGGCCAAGCCTAATTTATTGGTGTATTAGGACATATTCCAAAATTTAATAGAAAGCCTCAATCTAAACATAGCTACTAACCTTGGATTAAGAATCTTCTCATGGAAAATTAAGGTTAATATAGAGATTAAGCAAATCTTTTGATGAAGGAATATGTTAGAGGGGAAATCTTCATCCTGAAGCGTCATAATCACCCATCTAATTAAGTTTAGGCCAATCAATGGCTAGCCCACACAACTAACTCTGGTTTAAGTTCTGATCAAAGTGTGAGTAAGTAATCCACTATATGGTTACCTTTCATTTGACTACTACTCCAAGAAAAAAATTTCTTCCTAGAGATCTAAGAGTTCGTTAAATAACTCAAATAGCTCCAATTTGTGGTTTGTTCTCTAGCACATCCCAAGCCAATTCACAATAATATGGGAAAGGGTTTTGCTCTAGTAACCTTGGTGAAGATAAGAGATCAAAATCATCAAGCCATTTAGTCACAAAGATGTTAAATTGAAACCTCAATCAACCTTAGGTTTGTTGGTGTGTGGTGGGTAGGGCCACTACTAGTTGAGTGGCTTCTTTCCACATATAGCCTTTGTTCTCCTCAAGCTATTGTGGTAAATATCTTTTAAATCTATCAATTATGAAGTTAAAATGACCATGTTGAAGTTATTGAATTTCCATTGACACGACCCAACATCTTGAGCTGAATGTGCTCACTTTGGGGTAAATGAAATCAGAACCATTTATTCATTTTTAAAATTAATCGATGGTGATAATTAAATTGGGCTGTTAATTTACCATCCACAATAACGTAATTTGGTCGTATTATGTATTTTCCTTAGATTTTTCCTTAAATTTTGTTTGAGAGTTAAATCTTTTGAAATTTTATCCTAAGATACAATAAGGCATAAGGTTTAAAGAAAATGCTCCAACGTAATTACTTGATAATTTAATTATTAAAAGTTAATTATTCTCTATTTTATTTGTCTATTAACGTTCAACCCATCACTGATTTTGAAACTTCTATGGGATGTTAATGAGATCAAATCCAACCTATGAAATTTTTAGTTTGGATTAATAATTACTATGTGATTCATTTTGACATTTTTATATGCAAAGCTTACTATTTAAAAATCATTTTGCATGCATGCTCAATATAGCTAACCTTAGTTAAATTATACAAAGGTGTGGCATGCTATGGATTTTCTCTATGTTGTGTGAATGGGCTTTGAATTTTTACATGAGAAAATTGATATTTTTTTAAATTATCATTTTGCCCTTCATGCATTCATATAGCTGAGTTTGATTCCATGTGCTTATTGAACTATTTGAATCTTCTCCTAATATTGTAAAAATTATTTAAGGTAATTTTTTATTAATGAAATATGCATTAGTTAAAATTAGTCATGGAAAAATGCCTTAAATACCTTTTAAAAAAATAAAATTATTTTAAATAGACATTTGCATAATTACATACATTAGTGAAATTTCCTTATAGTCAAATTATGGTTTTAAAAAAATCTTAAAAATACTTTTTTTTTAATTTCTAAAACTAGGATAAATAAAAAATTTAATATAATTGCATGACTTGACTTAACTCATAATGGATGATTTTTTAATAATAGAATCCTCATTTTTAATTATGAAAAATACTATATTTATTTGTATTTGATTATTTATGATTTGATAGGACCATCATCGGATTTTGAGACAAATAACTAACATCATTGAATATTTTAGAATTTTTTGACTTAGTTGTTTTGCATGTGATTTCTATTAATTTAAAAAAAGCATGCGATAAGGTTGAGAAAAATGTTCTTTGGAGAGTTTTAGAAAAAAACGGTATTAATAAAACTTATATTCAAGTCGTTAACGATATGTATATTAGAGCTGTTATTTGTGTTCAAATAGGAGGATTGATCAAGTATTTTACTATTTTAGTTGGATTTAATCAAGGATCGGTTTTAAGCCCATATTATTTTTTTAAAGTTATGGATGCTCTTATTGGACATTTATAGAAGGATGTACCTGGGCGTATGATTTTTGTTGTTGATATACTTTTTGTGGATAAGACTAGAGAAAAAGTTCAGGAAAAAAACATGAATTATGGAGGTCTACATTATAGTCTAAAGGCCTTCAAATCATTAAAAAGAGTGAACGTTTTAGATATCTCGGGTCTATTGTTCAAAGTGACAGTGGTATAATGAGGATGTTATTAGTCGAATTCAAGTTGGATGGTTGAAGTGGAGGAATGTACCAAGGCTTTTGTGTGATCGAAAATTATAGATTAGAATCAAAGGAAGATTTTACAAGATGGTGGTGAGACCTGCAATTCTTTAGGGCATAGAATGTTGGTCCGTAAAAGAGAAGCATAAAACTAAGTTAAGTGCTGCTGAGATGAGAATACTTAGATAGATGTGTGACTTGCCACTTAATGAAGAAATACAAAATAAATGTATCTGTGAAAGTGTTGGTGTAGCTTCAGTGATAGGTAAGATTAGAGAGAGCTGCCTTAAATGATTTGGTCACATTCAATGTCGAGCATTTGATGAAACGATTAAGAAAATATATGTTTTATATTCGACTTATGTTAAGAAGGGAAGAGGTAGACTTAAGAAGAATTGGGCATGTTGTATAAGAAAATAATCTTAATTTATTAGAATTAAATAAAAATATAGCACTCAATAAAACACAATGTAGAAAAAAAATTTATGTAGTCGACTCCACTTAGTGGGATAAATGCTTGGTGTTGTTGTTGTTGTACTTGATCTTATTTATATATATTTTTTTCTTTTTGGTTTTAATTATGAAAAATAATTAATAATTCCTAAAAAATGAAGTAAATATCTAGGTACTTATTAAGTGGCTTAAATAAANTGACTCCACTTAGTGGGATAAAGGCTTGGTGTTGTTGTTGTTGTACTTGATCTTATTTATATTTTTTTTTCTTTTTGGTTTTAGTTATGAAAAATAATTAATAATTCCTAAAAAATGAAGTAAATATCTAGGTACTTATTAAGTGGCTTAAATAAAAACATTTGATGTATCAATAAATTAGATTTGTTATGAGTTAATTAGTTATCTGAAATTTTGTAATTACATAATTGTTTTTTTAACTATTCACCGAATAAAGAAAATTATAATTTATATTTTGACTTTTATTCAAAATACCCTAGAAGTTTGACTTTTAAAATTTCAAATTGAAGAAATCTTTGATTTAAAATTCAAATAATACAATTTAATTTTAATGCTTTTCAAAATACTTTGAGTGTTTCTAGATTTTGCATTTCTTAGTTTTGGTAATGCATTCTTCAAAATTATTTTGTTAAATTTTAAAAACTTAAAATTTATTTTTATTTGGTTGGTTCAAATTGCTCTTAGCAAATTTTCAATTTAGAACATCTTGCATAAACCTTGATGTGGTGTTCTTTTCTACCTAGGTTTACATTGAGTCAACTTGTAGTGACTAGTTTCATAATATCATATATTTATTATTATATGCATTTTGCACTTTATATTTGCATTTTGATAACTGCTTAGGATCATGGATTTATTATACTTAACTTCTTTCTATTTTGATATCAACACAATGACTTGCAATAAGGCTTAATTGAAATAGGTCAAGCCCTATAGTGCATATCTAGGCACATAATTTAATATTTTATTTCCTTTTCTAAGATATCTTATACAACATTTTAGCATAGTTTATCCTAGCTTCTTCTAATACCATTGAATCAATACCTTTTGGTTCTTTAATGGTTGTCATAAAATATGTTTTTAATGTGGAGAGATAAATGTCTATTTTTATTATGATGGTTTACCCTATGCTTTGTATATCGACTTGTCTTATTGTATAATTTGTCCTATTAGGATAATATTTCCTAAATCATATAGTTTATTATTTACTGTTAACCCCCCAATTAAACCAAAATATATAGAGCTACAACTCTAACTCCAATTGAACTTACATGTGAGCTACAACCCATTTCCTCGAAAGACTTTCTTGGAATTTAAAGATTTGGACCTACAATCCAACGATGTGTGTAGAAAAGCCTACAAAGGGGATCAATAAACATTGGGAAAAGGTGTACCCTGGGCTTGAGATTGAAAAATTATTGAATGAGTTAAGTTTTGATTTGAAAGTTTTGAATTCAAAAAGCTTAAATTGAATTGAAATGCTTGATTTGATTGGGGCTTAATTTGAATTCTTTGGTTTGAAGGATTTAACTTCAAAATTTTGATTTGAAAGTTTGTAAATTGGTTGGTTTGATTGAAAAATTTAAGTTTGATTTGAAGGTTGAGTTGATAAGATTTGAAAGTTGTTTTGTGGTTTGAAATGGTTTGAAAGCTTATTTGAATTTTGGAATGTTGATTTGAAGTTTGATTTTAAGTTTGAAAAGATTTCTAGGTTGTTTTGAAGTTTAACATTTGAAGGTTTTGAAATGAAGGTTCATGTTGATTTTGGCTATAAAGATTTTTAGAGGAAGTTAGAAAGGCTAACCCTAAGGAAAATCTAGACTCTATAAGGAGGCTAAATATGTAGATTAACTTAAATTTGGATAAGACATCCCCAGTCAAGATGCCTACGACTTTCCATCGTCCTTGGTTTGTCGGTTTCCTTAGACTATTAAACAACCAAATAGAAAGAATTCTCCACTATTATCATAATGATGTTGAATGTTGATCTTCTTATCTATTAGGTGGTATGAGGTGCCTTCGTTAGTAACCATGGGTTACTTATCCCTGAGGCACCTATATATTTTAAGGGGGTTACAAGCTTAGTGTTTTATATGTTCTAGTTCTGACCACTAGCTAGAGGTACCTAAGTATTTAACTTGGGATTCTATTCTTAAACCATACTAGGCGTATGTGTGAACTTAAGTTTTATTTCTAAGTTGGCTAGCTTGTGTTCCATAGTTGATCTACCTAAGTGTAATTTTCATTGTTTAAGTTGGTGATATTTATTTTTTGTTTTGGTCGGTTTAATATTTTATTTTTTGATTTTGGTTTGTTCTTCTAGTTTGTCGGTCAACATGAGAATCAAGCTATTCTAAAAGTTGATGTTTTATATGTGATTTTCTGGTCCAAGCTTGATGTTCTTCCATTTGTTTTACTATCATATGTTTGAAGTTTATGGTCAAGAGCTCGAGCCTGTCTGAGCACATCTTTCTTGTGGTATGAAATCGAGTAGTTAGACACATGAGGTTGGTTGGGGGTTCGTATCATAGCGTCCAACCAATCTTTAAGAAAAAAATAATAATANTGGTCAACATGAGAATCAAGCTATTCTAAAAGTTGATGTTTTATATGTGATTTTCTAGTCCAAGTTTGATGTTCTTCCATTTGTTTTACTATCATATGTTTGAAGTTTATGGTCATGAGCTCGAGCCTGTCTGGGCACATCTTTCTTGTGGTATGAAATCGAGTGGTTAGACACATGAGGTTGGTTGGGGGTTCGTATCATAGCGTCCAACCAATCTTTAAGAAAAAAATAATAATAATCAGCATTTAAGTTTTATTCACATGATTAAATAATTGAAATTTTATTTTTCTCATACCTAGAGAAAGCTGAAGGCATGAGAATATATATATATATATATATAACTGTCATGCAAAAATATATATTTATCATGCAAAAATACTTTATATATTTAAATATTAATCATGTGAATTGAAAAAATATTAAATACACAAATATTCATTAGTGTTTGCATATTAGACATACAACTTGTAAACTTTTGAATGGATATTTATAAATCTATATGTGAACATGTAATTTGTGTGGATTTTACACTTAGAAACTCACTTCTTGGATTATAAAAATATTATACATTTTTCTTTTTTAGAGAACTAATTTTCTTACTTGGAAAATTGATTTAAAGCTTAAGCCCGATGAAGGTTTGCTTAAAAAAAAATTAGTTTTGAAGATTANAGATTATAAAAATATTATGCATTTTTCTTTTTGAGAGAGAACTAATTTTTTTACTTGGAAAATTGATTTAAAGCTTAAGCCCGATGAAGGTTTGCTTAAAAAAAAATTAGTTTTGAAGATTAGTAGGAGGTTTTGTTTTTCATAAAGAAAGGGTTTAGAAGAATTTATTCATTTAAAACTCTTTTAGTTATTCTTTTAAAAATCAAGTTGGTTAAGCGTTAAATAACTTTAATATGTGGAGTTTTAAAAAACTCTAAACATAACTTAAACATTAGAGCACATTTAATTCAAAATTGTTTTAAAAGGGAGTTAAGTTGATTTTTAAAACATAATCTTTTTTTATTTGATTAAAATAAGTTTTGTTAACTAGAACACCTTTAATTAAGGTTTTTTTAAAAGATAGAGTTAGGTTGGTTTTTAAAATATAACATTTTTTTATTTTATAAGCATAAGGTTTGTTAATTAGAGCACATTTAATCAAGGTTGTTTGAAAAGAGGGAGTAGGTTGGTTTTTAAAACATAACATNATTTTATAAGCATAAGGTTTGTTAATTAGAGCACATTTAATCAAGGTTGTTTGATAAGAGGGAGTAGGTTGGTTTTTAAAACATAACATTTGATTTTACAAGTTTTGTTAATTAAAGCACATTTAATTAAGGTTGTTTGAAAAGTGGGTGTTAGGTTGGTTTTTAAAATATAACATTTGATTATATATATATATATATACTTGTGAAAATAAGTTTAATATTTTAGAGCACATTTAGTTCAATATTTCTTTTAAAAATTTATTTTTCTTGAAATTTCCAAGTAATTTTTGTGTCTATACTATTAAAAATATTTACATTAGTATAACTTATGATATGAGCTTATAAGTGGTCTTGTTTTAAACCTATGAACTTGCATACCCTATTTTAATTATATTTGAATCACTTTTTTTTATGGATCTTTAACACAACATGCAGGGCTATTCCCTAAAATTACACAAACACAACAACTTGCATGNCCTTGAAATTTCCAAGTAATTTTTGTGTCTATACTATTAAAAATATTTACATTAGTATAACTTATGATATGAGCTTATAAGTGGTCTTGTTTTAAACCTATGAACTTGCATACCCTATTTTAATTATATTTGAATCACTTTTTTTTATGGATCTTTAACACAACATGCAGGGCTATTCCCTAAAATTACACAAACACAACAACTTGCATGAATTTTGGTAAGACACGTTACACCACAACTTGCATAATTTTTCGTAAGCCATATGAAACTGCAACTTGCATGATTTTTGGATGAGCACATTAATACACAACATCCATGATTTTTGGATAAGCTCATTAAACCATAACTTGTATGATTTTTGGATAAGCTCATTAAATTGGAACTTGCATTATTTTTGGATAAACACACACATAAGGAACTTTGCATAAGGACTTAAGCGCATTTACATGAAAATCACATAATGCTTAAATAAACCTCACATAAAGTCTAAATACCCTAAACATGAGTTCTAAACATGAAATGCATCATATATGAGCCTCACATATAGTTTGAACGCATGGAATACACAAATAAACATCACTTAAAGTCTAAATACCCTAAACATGAATTTTAAGCACATAGAATACACATAAGCATCATATAAAGTTTAAATCCCTAAACTTGAGTTCTAATCACATGGAATACACATATAAGCATCACATAAAGTTCAAAACCTAAACATGAGTTATAATCACATTGAATACACATATAAGCACATATACTTATTCTTTTGACATGCTTATCCATGAAACTTAGTTTATATACATGTGAAATATTCTTGTTTTATTACGTAAGCCATATGGATGAGAGTAAGTTTTGGTGATGGATAGAGGAGTAGGAAGGATATGTGGTTCACCCAAAGTAAGAAGAACAAGGAGAAAAGGGGGGAAGGAGCTGTGCTTCAGCCTAGAAGAAGAAGAGAAGAAAAAGTTATATATGAGTATGTGTTTTTGGTATATGGAAGAAGGGAAGAAGGAGAAGTTTATTGCAATGATTTTTGGCCTATGGGAAGTGAGTGTGGGTGTGAGTGAGTGTGTGTTTTTGGCTTAAAGAAGAAGGGAAGGAGGGGAAGTGGATTGTGTTTTTCTGCCTAAGGAAGAAGGGAAAAGGAGAGTGTGTGCGGCCAAAGGAAGAAGGGAAGGATGAGAAGTGGATTATGGTGGTTTTTTGCCTAAGAAAGAAGGGAAGAGGAGAGTGTGTGTATGTGTATAGTTTTGGCCTAAGGAAGAAGGGAAGA
>JXCR01132100.1:0-11924 GCA_002079205.1 Phalaenopsis hybrid cultivar
ATCTGCAGTAGTCCTCTCCTTGATGACGTTATGAGCAACGAATCTTGACAGGGTTAATCGAAAAACCCCCAGAACCTGTCGATCCAACAGATTCCATTCCGCCTCGTCCATCTTTTCCGGCTTCTTTCCCAGCAACGGCAGGTGAAGTTTCTTCCCATAGAGGTAGTCCTCTATCTGCATNGTTTCTTCCCATAGAGGTAGTCCTCTATCTGCATTCTCCAGTAACTAAAATCTGTGCCATTGAACTTCTCGATCCCCGATGCCATCACTTCGTCTCCGCTCATCATTTTCTTTCAGCCTCGAACCAAAGCTTTGATACCAATTGTTATGAAAAAAATGACGACAATAAAGCGAAAAATAGATCGAGAAAAATCACACCAGAAAAGGCGACACAAGATTTACGTGGTTCGGCAAATTGCCTACGTCCACGGAGCTGCAGAGGATTTTATTAGCTTTGAGGATTACACCGTCGACCACGTCGACTTACAAGAAAGAATTCTCTCTCTCTCTTTCTCTCACCTTCTCTCTCTCTCTAGACCGAGAGTCACACCAAGAAGAAGAAAAGATAACTTTAAACTGTTTGGAGAGTCATCTTCATCCCTGTAATCAGAGCCCCTTTTAAAGCTTCACAGTATCTAGCTTATTTTGGTAGCCCTTAATTTCATGATTCCATGAAATCATGCTTTAATGACCCATATAAAACTGATTAAGGCAAGCTATCAAATTCATTGCCTTTTTCTCTATAATAGGAGGGGCAGGAAATTAATCTGGTAAAACTTAATTAATTAAGTTTTCCTTAATTCTTCCTGTCAATAGAAGACAACTGCTTTAAATAAATATTTGGAATCATCAAGCTAGACAGGGAATAAAATACATAAGAAAAAGAATTAAGAGCAGATAAATTAGAATCAATTTCTCAAAGAATCTGCCGTAATAGGAAGTGGACCAGGTCTCCACCTTCCTCAACAAAAGGGCATCAAAATCTTAAGATATTTTTCATGGTTAAGTGGGTAATGTTTGATAGTATTACAGTAAATAACACTTTCCAGTTAAATGGAGTAGAATATGATTAATATAGAGCCTATAACGGGCATCTTGATTTGGTGAAATCCTTAGTTTTCTAACTAGGTTAGAGTCCCAAATACAATGAAGGAAAAGGAAGAGATGTTAGTGAATTTTCCTACTTAGGTATCACTAATGATGTGAAAACTTTGCACTATTGGTTTTCTACTCAGTAGGAGGGTGACATTTTTTTAGCCTTGTGAGAATTCCACCAAACTCATACACCCACACCCTTCAGATCTTGTGACCTGTTAAGCCAAAAGCTAAGTACTGTTTTTAATGTAAAAATTCGAGCTTTGAGGAAGTATTTTGTTTTGTCTTTGATAGAGTGATGTTCATGTATAATTTTTTTAAAAAATTATATTTAATAAATTTAATTTATTTCCTGTGTAGATTTTCTTCAATATATATCTTATTAAATAAATGTTAATATTACAACCTTAAATGCTACATTTGGGGTGAAGATAGCATTGGCATGTGGATAGCAAAATTACCTAAAATAAATTTAAGAACTTGAATTAATTTTAAATTATATATCTAAAGAGACACACAGAAAGGAAGAGCAAATTTGAGTTTTGAACTTTAATTATGATGAACTGAATATACTTTGATGCAATTAAGAAATTTAAACAGATAATTAACGAGTTTCAAATTTTTAAAAAATAATTGATTAAATTATATTAAATTGAAAAGATAAATAAAAAATATTTGCATGATGAAAGTTAATTATACGTATGCAAGAAATTGTATAAATTTAATTATTTCTAGCATAAATTGAGAAAATATAAAATTAGTATTAAAATGCATATCTAATTGGTATAAGAGATAGGTTCAACATGAATAATTTCCTTAAAAGAAAATAAAATAAAAATGCAAGATATGTGTAAATGTTTAAGCAAAATAATCTTAGAATAAACTTTCGGCATGTATATTAATCCCAAAAAATATATGTATATCAGTTAATATGCTTAAAAAATATATAGTGTAAATCATATAATGATTAGTTTTTTTATATATGATACGAAATTTATTAACTAAGTTTGGAAATATAATCTAATGATAAGAAAATATAGGTATAGTTTTTTAATGCACCATCAACGAATTTTGTCATTTGACATAAATCTCGTGGCAATTAGCACGAATCTCCAAATAATTTTTAACAAGTAACGTTCAAAATCCAATTAAAGATCATCTGGAACTCTGATTTCAGTAAAATTACAATCAAATTGACCGGTTCGACAAGACGGACAGAACGACATTGAAAGTGGTCCAATCCGAGTTAGATCATGTTATTAAACCCCATTTGAAAGATTTTGGTACATAATTGGAATGTCGAATTGATTCAAAATCTAATAAGCTTATGGTTAAATTCAGCGTCTTGATGAGACAAATCCAACAAGCCCTTGGTTACTCAATTCTGACATCATTAAGGCACTAAAATGTCCATAAAACACTATCTGATTGAGGGAATTTCTCCATGTCGTCCTATACATTTTTAACCATCACAACATTTGGTTTGACTCACATTTGAACCTTACTTTCAGAAGCTTGCTTACTTTTTTATTTGACGGCTTGCACGTGATCTAAAACAAAGTTATGTTTCTTCTGGATGACTGGCTTGAAGGTTGGATCCACCTTTAAGGAGTGCATGAGGGTCCAAGTGAAGATTTCTTAGTTTCTCTAGAGAAAATTTAAGTACTTTGACTTCTTCTCATCAGAGATTAGGGAGCCAAGCTACACTATTCATGAGTGATTGTCACCCACAAGTGGAATGTGAATTAAGCCTTCCACGGGGGAATCTCATTGGGACATGACTATTTTTCGAAGAAAAAATTTTTTTATGCTAAGCATCACTAACATATGTAGTTGGAAATCTTAGCAGGAGTTGAAAACTTCAGCATGAGGTGTGGCACAGAAGTGACGATGCAAAAGATAGATAAGAGAGATCTCTTGAAGATTTATAAACAATTTGACTTGACAGTGATGAACTAGATGGAGTTGCCTGTCAAGGAAATTTCCAATCACAATGGGAAGATTTATTTTTTCTTTGACTCTTACTTTTTGATTGCCAAACCCATATAACGACCCAAACATTGCTTGCAGCTTCTCCTTAGTGAGTCCCAAACTAAAGGTGGAGTAGAACATGACTTCGACGTAGTTTTCATTATCGAACAAAATTCTCTTTACATTGTAGAAGGATTGGCTAAATTTTGTGCTGATGATGAGAGGGTCTTAGTGGGGGACTTGGACTTCGTTCAGATCAGAATCCTGGAAAGTGATGGGCTCAAAGCATAGTTTCTTTTGTACCGGTTCTCCATGTACGGTGATGTGAACTTGTTTGGATAGTAATGGGCATCCATTAATTATTTGAATATAACAAACTTGGTGACTCACTTGTTCTTACTTCTATCCTTGCTGCCTCCAGTGGGGAATTGTCTGTACCCGTAGGCTTATCTTGCATGAACTGGCCCAAGAACCATTATTAAATCAATCTATCAGTTTCTTTCTTGAGCTACTTGCATGCTTTGGTGGATGTAATAGTATTGCTCCCAGTTCCCCATGTTGTGTTTCAAAGGATAAAGCCACTTAACGATCTATTCATCTCTGATGAAAAATAAGATGTTGACACATGATGTGTTTAGCAGCATGTACTCTTTCTTTGATTGAGGCTCACATCACTAATTTGTAGGACTAGGAGGGAGGGCGTGATTCCCATGCTATTCAAACTTTCTCGTCTATGATGTTTGTTTAGCATCCTCGATGTTGTTCTTGCACTTACCTCAAATCACTTGAATAGTTCCTTATGTATGTTGATGACCTCATCTGTAGTGATCTAAGCTTTAACATAATAGATAAGATTGAAGTAAAAGTGGACCACTCACGCATCAATGATAAGTAGAAGGGTCCTAAGCAAAGCCCTCTGAGAAAGAATTTTGTTAGCAGTTTAGGGTCCACCTCTAATATTTTGCAAGGTTCGGCAGAAAATCTACGAAAGTTCTCCTTTAGTGATTCTCTCTCGTTCTAATAAATTCTTCAGATGTGGGATTAATCTTGTATTTTCTTCAATGTAGATTAAAATGCTCCACTAATAGCTTGGTGAGCAGATTTAAGGTATTGATAGTGACCTCTGGAAGAGAGTACAATCATGTACGAGCCTGACTTTTGAAAGTGGTAAAGAACACTTAATAAAAAGGTGCATCTGAGACATGCTGAATATGCATAATAGTTCAATAAGGGTTGATAAACTATTTTCAGGTGCACTCAAACTCTTGAGTCTCACGTAATTGTACGTTTCATATTAGTAATATCAAATTTTTGAGTTTGGAATATCGATCTCATAGGGAATGAGGGAATTAGACTTAAGAGAAGTTCTAGCCTATTAGGCTTAGTTCTTAGCCTGGAATTTATATTAGAGCAATGCACTACAAACTAATAATATTATATTGTAATCAGATTTAAAGCTTAAATTCAACATAAATCTTACTTATCGTAATTTGTTTGATGATTATCAGGTTATAGAGTTATCTTCCCTTGCAATGATATAAGTGGAGCGTAGGAAATGTAAAGGGTCAATTGTGAATGTAGCTAGTGACAAATAGGAGCAAGACTCTTCTTTACCGTCTCTCAAATTTTATATAGAAGTTTGGTTAAATTAGTTTTAATTTATTAAATCCCAACTTGAACCCATCAAAAACTATTTCACTAACATTTGCATCTCCCTACAAAGTACTCGCACCATATCCTATAGTTCAATGTGACTAACCAAGTTGATTCCATCATAACTCTCCCGAGTTATTATGGATCACAACACATTTTAACGGTTAACTTGGCCAGAATAAAAAGTAAATGAAATTTAGAAGGTTAAGCATCACATTAAATATTTAAAAACCAATTTTAGAAACACTTTGCACTCCTACACATCCTACTTAAATATCACGAAGAAAGGTAAAGAGAATTACTCAGAAAGCATAAAGAACATACCACAAAACTTCAGTAAAATCCAAGAGAATCCATAAATATTTGTACACAAAGAAATACAATCAATATAAACTGCAACACTTTTCTTTGTCTTCTTTAAAAAGCTCTAAAAATGCTCCACCAAAGACCTCTAAACTCCTTGCTGCTCTCTTGAACACTCTCCTTCCAGTAAAACTCAAGACTTCTCTAATTCCCTCACATAAACTCTCTTATGCAAACCTACATCAAACCTTTAGCAAGCTTCCTTCTTCTGCTCCCCAAAAATCTCTTTTAAACTTTAAAACATAGCATAATAAATCTATCCAACCGTTTAAGTAACTCCTAAAGTCATGTGCCTGAACTACTCAAAAGTACCTCAGGCAATTGCTGGCGCTAAGGTGTGTCGGTCTCTCTGTCAGCCAAGAACAATATGGGCACCTAGGCGGCCATGGGTCTGGCGCCTAAGTGCTAGTAAGGTAGCAGCTTGGTGCCCAATAGCTGACGCATAGGGGTCAGTCTCTTGGGTTGCCAGTGCAAAGATTGGCGCTTAAGCGCTTAGGTGCTGAAGGGGCTGGTGCCCAGGCGCCCAAGGGTCTTGCGCCTCGGCATCGGTCTCTTGAGAGCTCATTTTCTCCAAGTCTCCACCACTTTGCTCAATGTTTCTTTCTTTTTGTTTCACTTCTAATACATGTTATACCTACAGAAAAAAAACATAAAAATACATTTCTTTAAAGTGTAATTTTATTCATAAAATATGCAAAAACATAAAGAAATTTATGCATTCTTTTCTATATATTAGGGGTCAATATGCTTATAGAGGAAAATTACTTATTTGTAAGAATCTATGTTCAAAAACTTGAAACTGCTAGGATGGGGTGTTCGAGGACCATCTTGGCTAAGGTAGATGATTTTTTGAAGTTGCAGCAAACGGAAAATCGATCCTCATCTCATAGAGGAAATTCCTCTTGAAACATGTGTAAAATTTTTTGGCGCTTAATAAAAATTATGTCTTAAATTTATTCACATTTATCATATCTATATAGATATAGTGCGCATAATCCTATTATTTGTACTTGGAAATTTATACTTATTGGGTGACTCGCAGACTATTTAGTTGATAGTTTATAGACTTCAATCAAAGGCCAAAAGAATATATAAAAAATAATAAATGAATTTTATGTTGAAACTTAATGTATGGTCAGTCAATAATGAAGAGGCAACACAAGAGTGACTTTTGCATTCGTCAGCTAATAAGCCTATTCAACGCAATGGAGGAGCACCGAATAAAAACAAGATTTGTTTTAAATAGAACTTAGTAGAAGAAAATCAAAGGAAGAAAATATAAGGAGTAATTAATATAAAAGGATAATGTTAGACTAAATTTATGGTATGGCCATTTCCAAAAATATATCTATGTCACTAATCATGTAAAAAAAAGANGCTTCAATCAAAGGCCAAACGAGTATATAAAAAATAATAAATGAATTTTATGTTGAAACTTAATGTATGGTCGGTAAATAATGAAGAGGCAACACAAGAGTGGCTTTTGAATTCGTCAGCTAATAAGCCTATTCAACGCAATCGAGGAGGACCGAATAAAAACAAGATTTGTTTTAAATAGAACTTGGTAGAAGAAAATCAAAGGAAGAAAATATAAGGAGTAACTAATATAAAAGGAAAATGTTAGACTAAATTTATGGTATGGCCATTTCCAAAAATATATCTATGTCACTAATCATGTAAAAAAAAGAATAGCATGAATCATGTAATGATCAATTTTTCATATAGTATAAAATTCATAAAGAAACTTGGAAAAAAAATAATTGATAACAAATTATTTTCATGATAATATTATTATTTTATAAAGTATTATAATTACAATATATACTTTCGATTTTTTAGTTCATTGTAAAATAAATGTAAAACTTTATATATATATATATATATATATATATATATATATATATATATATATATAGTTTGGTTTATGGTAGATTGAAAATGATGTATTTCAAAATATATTTTTTTTATATGGCGATGGTGGAGTGTACGCGGTGTGATTGACGGCCAGCAGCTGAGACGGAGAGGGCAGTGATGCAAATTTGAGAGGAATTGATGCAAATCTGGAAAGAAATATGGAGGCGGATATCAATGCAAAGACAAATCTAGAATGGTGATAATTTAATTTCATAATTCGTGCAACCACAAAGGAGTTTTGGAAAGTTCACGTTTTTGGAAGTTGATTACTTAGATTATGTATTTTATTATGTTAGGTTTATTGCTTTTGTAATATAAATTCCTAGTTATTGCTTTGCTTGTTGAATCGGAAAATAATATTATCTCTTTCTTAGTTTAATTTCTTAGTTATTACTTTCCCAGTTGAGATGGGAATACAATAATGTAATTTGCTATTTAATGGAGTAATGAGAAAAAAGGAGACAATTTTTCTTTTGTTGTCAATTCAACTTCCTTTCAATTACCGTTTGTGAGTCTTCCAACACTGTAGAGTGATTATGCATTAGCAATCTCTTGAGATCAATGAGATATTAAACTTGAGGGAACAACACCAATTTGGTATCAAAGCGGGTTCTCCTACTTCAAAGACTTCAAATATTTCATATTGATAACCCATAATGGTAACTCTTATAATATGTCAAATTACCAAAACAAAAACACTGATCTAGCCCAGCTACAAACACATATCACCCAACTGACATCTGTTATAGAACAGATCATTCATAGATTGGATACCATGGAGGAGCGTCAAACCCGAGATGAGTTTGTACAACATAATAGGAGGATGTGTAGGCCTCCTCCGGAAGTTGAAGTAGACGATAATGAAGAGGATGAAGACTCCAGGGGAGTTGGTGATCGTGAAGCTCGCTCTGGATGAAATGGTCAAGAAATTACTAGGGGACGAGGAGGTGTGGCTTCGACCATCACCCTCATAATGAACTAACCAAGTGCATGAAGGTCGATATTCCAGACTTTCCTGGAAAATTGGACCTCAATGCTTTTGAAGATTGGTTGACGATTATTGAGGATTATTTTCATTGGTTCTCTGTGTCCGAAGATATAAAAGTACGTTATGTCCGTATGAAATTAAAAGGACAAGCACGAGCTTGGTGGAGTAGCATAGAAGAACAACTAAGTTGTGCTCAATAGATGTCAGTGTCCAATTGGGAAGAAATGAAGGAGCGACTAAAGAAGAAAAAAATTACCTGTTGACTATGAGTAAATGATGTTTGAAGAGATGTTGTAACTAAGGCAAGGAATATTGATAGTCGACCAATACACAAGTCATTTCCATGAATTGACCATTTGCAGCAAGGTGGTAGAAATGAACAGCAAACTTTAACTCGATATTGAACTAGGTTACATAAAGAGCTGTGAAAAGTGATGCTAATAGCATGGATCCTAAATGTTGATGAAGCCTACCAATTGGCTTTACGCATTGAAAAATAATTAGGATTCTCCAATGGAAGATGCATGTCATTTATGGATCCCAACAGGAACGAGCATCAACACAACAATACCAGAAACCATCTCTACCCACTGACCAAGGTACACACGCCATGATGGGTGACCAAAGTGGAAAGTCCAAACTTATGGTCGACGGACCACAATGCTATAAGTGCATGGGGTTTGGATATTTTACTGTAGTATGTCCTACGAGAGAAAAAAATTGGCCTTTGTGTGTGAAAAAGAACTTCGATTAGTGGACACCATGGATGGAGGGGAAGAAACATAATACGAAGCAAGCACTGGCGAGGATGCAGAAAACTTGGGAGCAACTGAGTTGCCCAATTGTGTGATTCACCAAGTTTTGACGGGTACTAAGAAAAAGATCCAAGGTGTTGATCTTAATAACAGGCACACCAACATTTTTCATACCCAAATGGAGTATGGTGGTCATGCATTAAATGTAATAACTCACAACGGGAGTGGAATGAACGTGATTTCCAGTGATGCAGCGGAACACTTGGGTTTGAAAACTGAAAAACACCCCACCCCTTATAGAGTAAGTTAGTTTATTGAAGTTAACCCCATTTTAGTTACAAATATTTGCTTAGTGAGGTTTATTATGGGAAAAAGTTATTTAGATGAGGCCTGTTTTGATGTGGTTCCCATGACCGTTTGTCATTTGTTATTCTCTTGCTCTATGATAGAAATGTGTTGTATGACGGATATGCTAAATCTTACTCCTTTAAATTTAATGGCAAGAGATTCATTTTAGACCCTTTTCATATCTCTGAATTTGATGCAAAACCAAAGGATAAAAGGGTAGAAGTTGTTCTAGTGCTAACCATTCAACAATTCACTCAAGCTCTAAAGGAAGAACAACTAGTATTGTTAGTAGTGAACCGAGAGGCTAAACAGGACGATGGTATTATCTCCTATAAATTTATAAAGATGCTAGAGAAGTTCCAATACAATACGGCCGAAGAGAGGCCAAGACAACTACCACCAATGTTAGAGGTTCAACATGCCATTGATTTAATTACAGGTTCTTCTCTCCCAAATCTACCTCATTATTGCATGATCCCCATGGAAAATGAGGAACTCAACAGACAAATTCAATAGTTTCTTGACAATGGTTTCATCCAAGAAAGTCTTAGCCCTTGTGTCGTTCCAGTTCTACTAACACCTAAGAAGGATAAAACTTGGAGGATGTGTGTATAGAAATTAACAAAATAACCCTCAAATACTAATTTTGTGTCCCACGGCTGTGTGAGGTGCTTGACTTACTAAGGGGTGCCTCCGTCTTTACAAAAATTGATCTTCGTAGCGGGTATCATCAAATTCGAATCCATCCCGGAGATGAGTGGAAGACGATATTCAAAACAAAAGAGGGATTATTTAAGTGGTCAGTTATGCCTTTTGGGCAAACCAATGCACTAAGTACATTCATGTATGTTATGACACAAACACTTAAACCTTTCTTGGGCAAATTCATAATCGTCTATTTTGATGATATTTTGATTTTTTTCATTGTTTGCAGAACCATTTAGACCATGTGCAAAAGATATTGGAGACATTACAACGAGATTGACTTTTTATAAATCGCAGAAAGTGCTCCTTCCGAGAATTGGGTTTCTTTTATGGGTTTGTTATCTCAGACTAAGGGGTTGAAGTCGATCCCACTAAGATTCAAGCAATCAAAAGTTGGCCTTCTCTGCAAAATTTTTCTGAAGTGCGCAACTTCCATTGGTTAGCAACCTTTTATCGGTGTTTCATACAAATTTCAGTGCCATCATGGCTCTCATTACCGAATGTTTGAATTCCAAGGAATTTTTGTGGACAACAGCTATTGATAAAGCATTCACTGAGATCAAAAGAAAAATAGGAGAAGCTCCAAATCTGAAATTACCAGATTTTCCCAAAATTTTTGAAGTTGCTTGTGATGCATTCCACGTGGGTGTAGGAGGCGTCCTCAGCCAAGAAGGCCATCCTATCTCCTTTTATAGCGAGAAGCTCAATGATATATGTATGTGCTACTCACCCTATGACATGGAATTTTATGTGTTGGTTCAAACACTAAAGCATTGGCGCCCTTATGTGATCCATAGAGAATTTAATTTTTATACATATCATGATTCCTTAAAACATTTGAATGCTCAAAGTAAGTTGAACTCAAGGCATGCTAGATGGATGAACTACCTGTAGCAATTTGATTTCATCATCAAGCATAAATCTGAAACTGAGAATAAGGTAGTTGACGCCTTAAGCAGAAGACCGTGCATGCTGATGGTCTCGTCAGTTAATAATGTGGAGTTCGATAGCCTCAAGAAACAATATTGCACGGATAAGGACTTCAGTATCATCCGGAGCACGCTCACAAACGGCAGAGATGCAATTCCTAATGCATATTCTATCAAAGATGGGTTTTTATTCTGTGGCACTCAATTTTGCATTCCATGTGGCTCCTTCAGGGAATTTATTATTTCAGAACTTCATGGAGGGGGCTTAGCAGGACATTTCGGGTTTGATAAAAAATTTGCTATAGTCTCTGATCGATTCTTTTGGCCTTGACTATGTCATGACGTGCACAAATCATTGTCTGATTATCGAACTTGTCAAATAAATAAGGGCACGAAACAAAAAGCATGTCTTTATATGCCCCTTCTAATTCCAGATAAGCCTTGACCGCACATTAGTATGGATTTTATGTATGGGTTGCCCATGACCTTACGCCAACATGATTCCATCATGATGGTTGTGGATTGCTTTGCAAAAATGGCTCATTTTATCCCTTGCCACATGACTTTTGATGCTTCCAAAACAACGTCTTTATTCTTACAAGATGTAATTCAACTGCATGGTATTCCAGGCAACATAGTGTCCGACCGGAATGTTAAGTTCATGAATTATTTCAGGAAAACTTTATGGACAAAAATGGGGACCAAACTACTATTCTCCAGCGCATTTCATCCTCAAACTAACGAGCAAACTGAGGTGACCAACCGAAGACTGGGGAACTTACTGAGGTGCTTATTCGCCGACCATACAGCAGGTTGGGACTTCGTGTTGACACAGATAGAATTTGCTTTCAATAAAACTGTAAATCGCTCGACCTGATGCACAGCATTTGAAATAGTCTTTGGTTTTCACCCTCACACTCCGTTGGACCTCCACCCTTTGGTGTTTTCTCCGTGACCAAGTGAAGCTGCACTCTATTTTTCTAATTACATGAAGGACATTCACGCAAAATTCAAGCGGCGCCTTACACTCCGCAAAAAGCATATATGACCTCTACAAATATTAAGCGGAAGACTATGTATTTTGATTTTGGTGACACGGTTCTTGTCTGCCTCAAGCCCGAACGATTTCCTCCTGGGAGCTTTGTCGGCACTATTTTTTTGGTGTGGGGTTTGCCCGTAAGAAGCTGTCGGTCATCGGAATTG
>JXCR01132101.1:3933-15754 GCA_002079205.1 Phalaenopsis hybrid cultivar
ACTACTAATATAAAATAAACATAACATAACTGAATGTTAAATTCATATCATCCAATCATGATGTTAGACATCAGAAGTGTTATTATTGCAACTCTGCAAGTAAGAATTATATAATTAAATTTTAATATTATTATAACTAATCATAAAAATAAAATGCTCAGGGAATTGGATGCACCTGGGGGTGGATAATTCATCTGAACCTGATACATGAATTGTCGCATTTCAGATTATATAGTATGCATCCATTTATTAAATCAATTCTCTAATCTAGTAGCTTCAACAAAGCTACTTTCATTGCTACTTCCGCCCGGAGTGGCCGCGCTATAAGGAAAATACCTACTTGGAATAACACCGAAACTTTGTGTGCATTCGC
Organism: Phalaenopsis hybrid cultivar; assembly: GCA_002079205.1. Classification (NCBI taxonomy): domain Eukaryota; kingdom Viridiplantae; phylum Streptophyta; class Magnoliopsida; order Asparagales; family Orchidaceae; genus Phalaenopsis; species Phalaenopsis hybrid cultivar. The sequence continues at coordinate 4,307 of JXCR01132101.1, forward strand.
TACCAGACTATTCAGGCCTTATAACTATAAAAAAAACCCTCTTGTTTGCTCTTATGTTTCCATCTTCTGGTGTTAAATCTTCTTCACCAAAAATTGCACATTTTCTCATCTAAATTATCAAAAAAAAAAAAAAAAAAAAAATTTTACAACCAATNACTTCCGCCCGGAGTGGCAGCGTTATAAGGAAAATACCTACTTGGAATAACACCAATACTTTGTGTGCATACGCTACCAGACTGTTCAGGCCTTATAACTGTAAAAAAAACCCTCTCGTTTGCTCTTATGTTTCCATCTTCTGGGGTTAAATCTTCTTCACCAAAAATTGCACATTTTCTCATCTAAATTATCAAAAATAAAACTTTTACAACCAATGTGAAATATTAATTCAAATTTATGCATAATTAAGTAAAATAAATGTTACTCATCTCTCTTCGACATCCACAGATACCTGTGTCCCATCTTTATGCAATCAATTAATCCACCATAGTAACAATTTATCATGAATTGCCTACAAAATAAAAAAAAAACATTAGTAAAATTAGTTTATAATTNCCATCTCTCTTCGACATCCACAGATACTTGTGTCCCGTCTTTATGCAATCTATTAATTCACCATAGTAACAATCTACCATGAATTGCCTACAAAATAAAAAAAAACATTAGTAAAATTAGTTTATAATTTAATATTAATAATATGCTAAGGAGAAGTTAAATATAATACCATTTCTTTTTGTCTCAGCACAATTGATGCGACCCATTGTATGAGGACCTGTCCACTTTTTAGCATTCTAAGTATTCTTTGCTGCTCTTTCTTGCAACAAATACATTTATTATATTATTATAAATACTGCTTAAAAAATTAAATTATACTTTTCACTTGATCTTCTGGTTTTGACTATTGTATCACAAGCTGACACCAACGTAATGCATCTATGCCCTTAGGTACATCCTCCATGTTTCTTCAATTGGACGACTATTCCAATGCTCAGACTTCAAGCTTGCTTTATGATTACGCCATTTCACAACAAGAGATCATATAATTCAATGTCATATGTAGCCAATACATTTAAATTTTGACTATAAAATTAATCACAGATAAGAATATTATTTAGCAAGATAATAATATCATATATTTATTTGATTCATGAATTAATCTCAATCTTTTCTAACATCTTTTTTTTGAAGGGCTACATGCCTTTATTCCTTAGTTTGTGAATGCTAAAGGCGCTAAAACTGGATCTNAATAAGAATATTATTTAGCAACATAATAATATCATATATTTATTTGATTAATGAATTTATCTTAATCTTTTCTAACATCTTTTTTTTGAAGGGCTACATGCCTTTATTCCTTGGTTTGTGAATGCTAAAGGCGCTAAAACTGGATCTCTTACAATGACACCTATATATGACCCAATCAAATTAGATTCGAGGATGTTGCAAGGTATTCCATCATTGTTAATCTCAATATGAACTCGTATCCCTGGTGGTAAATTTTGTAGGCCTGCACAGCTTGTGTGCCCCTTACATTTCATAGGAGCTCCNGACCTATATATGACCCAATCAAATTAGATTTGAGGATGTTGCAAGGTATTCCATCATTGTTAATCTCAATATGTACTCGTATCCCTGGTGGTAAATTTTGTAGGCCTGCACAGCTTGTGTGCCCCCTACATTTCATAGGAGCTCCTTGCTCACTAAAAAAAGAATATTAGAATATAGTTTATATAAACTAAGCACTTATAATTGATAAGATTATAACACATACTTGTAAACCAAACCCCATCTTCTGATTGTGGTGCATGTTCTTTGCTATAATCTTTGCTGATTTCATAATTGACTACTTCCCTTTGATATCCTTTTTTTTTCGGAATTGAGGCCCATCTCGAAGTTCCAAAAATATCACATACTTCTCGATTCACATTATCTTTCCAGAATAACATGCAATCATTAGGGCAAGCATCAAGCTTTGTATGTTTAAGATCAAATTCATTATCTTTTGAATGTCATAAGTATTCTTTGGTAATAATGCTCCATCCGGTAATAAATCAATCACTAGCTTAAGTAGCATATCGAAAGATCTTGCAGTTCAAGAGTTCAAACACTTTAAATGAAATAAGGATAATAGGAAAAGATATTTTTGTGAATGTCTTGCACCCGAGATTTAAGTCTTTTTGCGCAACTTCTAATCATTTTTAAAAATTTTTAGCATAATTTGATTCATCCAAATTAGGCTCATCATGCTCATCACTTATGCTAGTTGTGATAAATGCATCCCTTAGAAATCCATCCAAAACTTCTATATTATGTTGCTCAACTTGTTGTAGTGGTTGTTATACATCAGAAATATCAATGACTCTCTCAATTTATTCTACTTCAACAGTATTATTGTGTTCTTCCCCATTTCAATTACGAACAACATAACTAGAAAAAAATTCATTTGAGATTATGTGTTTCTTAACATCTTTTAATGAATAAAACTACCTATTAATGCATGATTTACAGGGGCAAAAAACTTTCTCTATAAATTCATGTTCCCTCTAACAAACTAAAAAAACAATTAACTCCTTTTAGATAGTCTTTACTCCGTTTGGGTCGAGTCATTCATGTTTTATCCATTATAGCGGATAAACAAAATACCTCCAAATAAAATACTAGAAAAAAATTTACTTAATCACAAGTATATCTTGAAAATGAATTTGTGTGATTAAAGCAAATAACGATATAAAAAAAGGAGTACTATTCATAAACACCAAGTTAGCTAATTTGATAATCCTATGAGTAACAGAGCGGAAGAAGATCAACTTGGCAATATTTATGCTCTACTTTTAAGCAAACCGATCTGTAAATGCAAAACAAATAAAAAAAAAATGGAAAATTTATCAACTAAATTTTCATATTTATATGCATAACACTCATATCTTTAGCATCACATAAGAAATGCCATCATTACTAGCTTTTCATAACTGCAGTGCACATTTTCCTTGCATATGTTTTTGACATCTAAATGTTAAAATTGCAAATATCAAACTTTATTTGCTAGATATACAAACACATAAAATATGTGTGGTATACATTTAAATTTCCCTAAAGAAAATGAAAACAGTATATTATGCACTGTGTTCAAGGTTTTCTTGTAGATTGCTTGCATTTAAGACTGGGACAATCCAACATTACCCTTTTTCTTTTCCTGTTTTCTGCATAAGAAATGCCATTTTGCAGGCTATTCTTTACTTCTTTTAATTCATTTATTAGTTGAAGTTAACAATTCCCTTTGGTAGAAATTACATGAAGCCTTCGAGGAAAATCAGTATCAACAAAGGTAAACAGGGAAAGTCTTACTCTCTTGCACAAATAAAAGGGATTTTTACAGTTAACAGTTGCAAACTCTTACCTAATTCTTAATAATTTTCAGAGTTCTATGCCATTTTTGATATCCTAACTAATATATCAACCAAGTTAAATGTGGTTAATATGAGAACATATCAGTCTTAATTCTTGAAAATTGGTTTATTCTTCTTAATTTATGTAAAGTAATAATTTAAAAATATACTTGAATCTCTTATCTTTTAAATATGATCAAAATTGAGATTTATGAAGATTATTTGATTTGTAAGACAATTCATTAAGTTTGATTTATCTTTTCTTGTAATGTTGAGTGAAAATTTTATATGAATTTTACAGAAATTTATTATTTTTTAACATTAGCAAATAGATTATTCTTCCACATTAATGAAATATTTTATTTCATTCATATTAGCATTCTTTTAGCTATATTATTATATTCATAAGGGTTTAAAGGATAGAGTGAAATAATAAATTTCATATGTGCTTAATGGCATACAAATATTTTTAGTTGATTGCTGAAGTATATTATTCTCAAATCTTAAGTTTATATTGCTTGGAGAGGGTACATGAGGTTTTCATTCTGGGATGGGATGATGAATGTGGTTTTTTTCTGGCGTTGTTAAGTGTGTTCTTATGATTTGATTTGAGAACAAAATTAGTACCAAACAAATGAAAACAGGGAAAGTATTGCTCAAGAAAGGCCAAGGCATGTGTTACTTGACGAAGCATAGGAGCGAATGAGAGTTGGGAAGGGGGTGACTTAAGCAAATCAAATATCAGATCCATAAGTGAACGAGATTTGGGAAGGGGGCGACTAACTCAACAGAGGTGTGGAGACCGGAGAGGGAGAACGAAGAGGACGACCCCACGAAATAATGGGTATGCCACTAAAAGGTCCTTCAACCAACTACGACATACCCTTCTTTTGAGCCGCTGCTTTCACAGTATGCCCACTCTTTTGTCACTACCTCCATGACAAACCCATCTGCTAGGCGTTGCCTTAATGGCATGCCCAACCTTTCGGGTCATTTCCTCCATGGCATACCCATCTATCAGTTCGTTGCCTTCCCGACATGCCCACTCTTTCGAATCACTGCCTTCATGACATACCCATCTTTTGGGTCACTGTCTTCACGACATGCCCATCCTTCGGATCACTGCCTCCACAACACACCCATCTTTCAGGCAGCTACCTCCATGGTACACTTACCCTTTCTGAGTCACTGCCTCAATGACACACTCACCCTCATCACTCTTGTGCATTCTCGCATGCTTGTTGCATATCTTGCATTTTTGCATGTGTGCTCGGTGAGTGCCTCTAGGGTATGATGTGAATCCTTTTTATTGATGTTCTTTTATTCAAGGCAATCTCACTAGTAACTGGTGTTTGCTAGTCGCATGGCACCCCAGGTCCCCGGGCAGGCATTATTCCTCTCCATAGGTAGCCTGTTTCACCGGTCATGTAGCGTCCTTGCATCCATTTGCATGGCGTGTGCTTTGCCCTTTTGGGCACCCATTGTGATTGTTTCATACTTTAGTCAAACAATCATAATGTGGGCTTCTTGCATGTTCGTCTGCTTGCTCGTATGCCATGATGGCTTGTCCTACTCGCTAGGAGAGTGACCCGTATGTTTGTCATGATACTCAAACGAGCATTGACCGTGAGGATACCTTAGTGAGCAATGTGAGTTTCTGTATCACGAGAAATAATAAATATGACTATACTAAGGATCTAAGGACTTTAAAGTATGTCATATGCATCATGGACCCACATTCTATGATCCATTATTTTAAAGGTATAAAAATGTATATTTTCTATTATTGTATTATTAACCCTACTTTTAAAACTATATAATTTAGGCTATATGTGAGGCCACTTATTTTAAAATGTCACCCATTTCTTGTGATGTGCTTTAGATCCCTTAAATCTTTAGGACAAGACTGGTGTGGCAACCCCATCAAAGTCATATGATAGCCGGAGACTTCACCATGTGCACTTGAAGCTGGTTAGGACAATTTTCGTTAGATGGTGTGCTTGGCTAGGATTTTATATGCGGGGTAGTCTTTTGATGCCTGACTATTGTTCTTTATTGGTTTGGTTGCCCTAGTCAGACATCTTTCTTGCTTTGTGCCCTTAGTGTGCTTGTGTGCTTGATTTGATTGGTAGTGTATTATGACATTATTCTACAAGGGGTTGTGTCTACACACACACACACACACACACACGCACACACACACACACACACACACACACACACATGTACAATATAAAAGGGGGAGCATGTAATGATATACATGCTANGCACACACACACACACACACACACACACACATGTACAATATAAAAGGGGGAGCATGTAATGATATACATGCTAACATTTTCTTGCACGTGCTTCTTAGATCCCCCATCAAGCATGACTCACTATACATTGCATGATTTTCTCACACGATAAAGGTTTCAATTGAATTTGACCTCAGTCAATTGAGATATTGTAAGAAAGGTTGGTCAAAATAAAGTGGACCAACCACGGAGTGTTTAGTTCTAAGGTCAAACCCAAACATACCCCTCAAATGAGGACATACCACACTCATCTTTGGTGAGTGGGACAAGCATATCTTCACAATCGCCCATGATGGATAGGACGTGCTCAATTCAAACATTATATGAAATGAGTAACCCAAAAGCATGTTAGTAAAGTGCATGGCTTCCCTGCATGTGGAAAGTTATCGATCAAACTTGTCCTCAGTCAGTCGAGATACCAAAGAAGGGTTGGTCAAAACAAAGTGTACCAAGCATGTGTTATTTAGCCATAAGAATAAAAATGAAACATATCTCTTGGGAGGGAATATACCACACTCTTCCAAGATGAGCGGAATGAGCATATTTGTCACATTCATCCACGATGGATAGGACATGTTCGGTGGATGGGTATGTCATATGCATGGGTCCGAAGTAGCTTAAGAATGGGGTTATAGACTTTCTCTCCATATTTGGAGTTTTTTGTGAGATCTTGGTTTTCAGTCATGCGTCAATTGCTATGGTTAGAAACCACCTTCTTCTCTCCCTCGACAGTTTGGTTGATGCACTAATGTCATTGTACCTTTTGATTGGTTTTTTAACATTTCCTTATCTCTGATTTATATCCCTTTTCACTCTATGACATGGATAACAAGAAGGTGTTCACTAATGCCACTACTGGCGGAAGCTTTAGTTCCTTCTTACCCAACATCTTGGATGTGAAGAAGGAGGCCATTACTTTTGGCACCTTTGAGCACCCCTTTGGGATTACCTTACATAATCCTACATCCTCTGAGGTGTTCGCTCTACTCTCTCTCTCCCTTCAAAGGAAATTCATGCACATTGGGTTGTTCCTGCTGTTGTGGCTCATGTCAAGCCTGACTCTTTTACAAAAAAGAGGCTTACACCTGATAGTTATGCACCGCAGTGCCTGTTGGTCTTTTCCAGACTATCAGGTCGTACTTCCATGCTCTCATGGATCTTCCTGTTGGAGGTAAGTGAGTCTTCTGTCAGCAGTAGAGTTATCAATGCTGGCTATAGTATGACTTTTGTTCTAGCTCCTTTGTTTGGGTTTCCCCTGAGGTAGCACTTGCACCCCAGAGGACTAGGAATAGATTGTTGTGAATTTAACATCATTTCTAACATTAGGTTTCCATACTTGTTCTGACTTCAGTTCTGAAGGGATCTTTCGCTCCCTGGATCAAGAGTTGTACTCTTCTCTATTGTGTGGTCTATGTCCTGGCTGGAAAAAGTTTCCCATCTTTAGCATACAGGTCACTCTCACCCTACAGTCTGTATTGATGTTGTTACCATGATCTCTCTAACCAAGAAGATCGTTGGAGCATCTTTTTCCTTAAGAGGAAATGTTCCCGCTGGTTTGACGACCATACCAGCTCCTATTGTTCCGATTTTCTTTAAGTTCTTGTCTGCCCTTATATTGAACAGGAGTGCCCAAAAGAATAGGAATAGGTTGTTGCAATTACATTAGCTGAAACAACCAAAGGTCTCATTACCTGTTGTGGTTTTAGTGTATAAGAAACCTTGTACTCCCTTGGCTAAAAATCATCGTGTGGTGCCATCCGATCATGAGGGTCATACCTGACCAGGACCGCTAGGAGATCTCCCTCTCCTTAGGAGGCATATCTATTTGGATATACATTTTGTGTTGATAATACTATGAGGTTTTTTTTTTATTAAGAAGAATATAGAAGCAACTTCCTTCTTGCAAGGAAAGGGTTCAACAATTTTGTCTGTTGCCCCAATTTTCCTTATTCCTATTTTCTCTGAGGTTTCATCTCCTCTTAGATTATTTCGAAGGGCCAGAGGGCCATGCAGGTCAATTACATCCTAGAGGATAACCATGAATACTCTCGATAAAAATGGTTACTATCATGGACCTGGGGAAATAGATCATCAAAGGAAGGTTATTCCGTGTGGGAACTTCCCGATGCTTCAAAGCTCTCGCTAAGCCATCGGGTAGAGAGTGAGTCTCTCACATTCCAAATGGGCAGTGGCCCATCGACACACGGAGCCCACAAAATAACCAGAATCATCTTGATGGGGATGTCCCAATATGTCAAAGCACGTCTGAGCTATAAGGGTAGAGGATAAGTTATCATATCCTAAATGGGTGGCAGCTTATCAATATCAAGCCGTCAAAATGATATCAATGAATTTAAAGGAGCGACAGGGCTCAAAGGGGCTTAACATCACTTACACATGTTGTCCCGTAACTTGAGAAGTCTGTCGGAGGATTACTAGATGCACTTCGTTTCAGGACTTAGATTTACCCTGTGATGATTATGCTCAACAACAACTACCATTAGTTTGTTATGGTTTCCCATTCTAGGGAAAGTTGAATGATCATTTTAAGCCCTGTGTGGTTTGATTTGATCATTAAGAGCTTTTTCATGTCATGTGGCATGATTAGCGGACTCCAGAGTGAAGAAAATGAAAAAAATAACCTTAAAATTCTGACATGGCCATGCCAAAATCAGGCGTATCCATGCCTATCCCCTCCTAACAAAGGGTTGAGGGACTGCCTTTGGCATCGCCATGCCCGAAGACGGTGTGACCAGACCACAGATAGAGCCCATGGTGTAATTAAGTGGTGGGATGATGTGACCTTTAGTGTGACCATGCACGAAGGCGGTGTGACCACGCTACAAGGTAGAGCTAATGATGTAATTGCATTTTGGGATGACATGACCACAATAAACCTTATCGGTAGAGTAGCGTTACCACGCCTGAGCCCTACGTGACCACGTCGCTCGCCCAAGTTTCAAAATTTAGCTTGGCAGCCCCTTGGGAACCATGCCACTTGGAGCCAACATTTTAGATTCTTCTTATACTTAGGGAGATCTCCTAGGGCTAAGAAAAAGTTGGGGAAGTGACCCCTTTTTAACATGTCCTAGGTGCCATTGATTAGCCAATTTTGGCTTAATTGAGGGGACAGTTTGGGGATTTTGCATGGGGAGGCTGGTTTAAGCTTCCTTTCTTCCTCATTTCATAGATCTCTCTCATTTTTTAGTTTGGGATGGTTAAGAGAGCTTGGGAGAGCAAAAGAGAGATCTTAATCTTCCTCTTGGAGATTTTGGAGGTGCCTTGGAGTGAATCTCTTGGAGCAAAGGGCTTTGAGGAAGACTCTTCATCTTCCTAAAGGAGAAAGCTAAGGAGTTGGTCCCTTTCTACTCCTTTCTTTATCTTCTTCCTCTTATTCTATCACTTCATTTGAATGCGTGATAAGAGTTTTGTGAGGAAGATCTTGACTAGTAAGGAAGCAAGATGCCTACTCTCCTACATTAAAGGAAAGCTTCATCTCAGCTTGAGGAAAGATCGTTGGAGCCTCATCGAAACTTCACCGGAGCTCAAAAATTCACCAAAATCTTGTTGGGCTCTCCTACAAAAAAGGAGTTTCTTTATTCTTTGAAGAAGTAGTGGAGTGGGCATTGTCAAAACTTCGTACGAGCTTGTAACCTCACCGGAGTTTTTTCCTCTCTTCTACAGTTTGGAGAGTTTCCTCCTACAAGAAGAAACACTTCGACTAACCATCGCGCTGGTGAAGCTCCTCAAAATCTTTAAATTTCTTTCTTATCCATCCCTAGGAGTAGTTATTACTAGGTGTTGTGGGTTTGGTCACACACACAGGGCGGGTATGACCAACCACCTGATATCGTCTGGCTCAATCGATCTCCCGCTATCGGACGGTCCGATTGGACGAACGATGCAAGTTTGTCAGGCCATACACCTTTTGATTGGACAACTTTGTGACGTCGTTACAGGTTTTTGGTCACCTACACTAGACAAGTTGGCCGACATCATTTTTAGACATAGTCATATGCCTTTTGATTGACCATATGTTTCCTATAGGAAGCCGTACGTTAGGACTTTACATGTGTGGCCAAATTCTTTGCAAAGCTGAGTGACTTCCTGTTGGAAGCCTTAGACCTAAATCCTAGTGGGTTGGAATCCCAATTTCCACAGCTTAGGTGCTTCCAACCTTCATTGTCAGGGTTGCAATAGTTAGATCTTGAAAAATGGGAATAGCTTTTTAACTAGCCCATTCTACAAGATGGTGGAATGTTTATATGAAAAAAAAAAAGCTTTGTAGCTAGTTTGACCTATGAACAGTGAAGGACTTCTTCTATGAGAAATCAGAGAATTGAATTCTTGACATTTGGGTAAGTGCCTATGAGTTCTATGGATAAGGAGGAGGAGGAGGAGGAGGATTAATAGTTTTTTGTTTTTTGTTTTTTTTTCTTTTTGAGCATGTGAATATATATTATGTGTTTAGATGTGAACTTTTACGAATTTAGATTAATATTTGTTACATTATATATATATATATATTTTTCAATGTTGGTATTTTTTGTGTTATAAATTATTATTTGTGATGATATATAAGTAAATTGTTATGTTAATTGTATTTATTGTGTGCAAGTGAAATTTTGATTGTTCTTTTATATTTTTTTCTCTGCTACAAGTTTGCATCAGAAATTGCGATTCTAAACCTTCAATATTTCTGACGCTCTTTGATACAATTTGATGCCAAATGAAGCAAATATGCAATCATAAATTTTCAATGCAACTTTTGATGTTCTATGTTGTGGCAATACGAGTGTCCTTGAAACTGGTTAACGATGAACTTTACAAGCGCCAAGTTCAACGCAAACAATTAACGTCAGACATTTTTGACACTAATTGGATTTCTAACCCCAGTTTTAATGGTGTATGTCCAATGCAAATACAATGCTAATATTGTTTAGTATTGTATTTTCCTCTTATTAGCATTGGATTTGTCTTACGCTAAATGGTATAAATTCTGCAATGTCTAATGCTAGCCTCTTCCTATGAATGAGATCATCAACACTCTCTAGATTTGAAACATAAGCAATAGTAAAAGGTGAGCCATTATATGCTTTATTCAGTTTCCTCTAGAGAGAACAGAAGTAGTTTCTATAAGTTTAAGATCATTCAAATTAAATCAAGTATACGAGCACTAACTGCAAAAATAATGCATATCAATTTCAACATATCACCAACAAGAACAAAAGATAATAATTTTGAGTAGAGGACTAAATAGCAGCATATCATAAATAATATTATAAATCAAGATCTATAAGAAAGGTAAAAAAAGTAGTATTCAAAATAGTAAACTAATTGAAAGTTAAACGCTCCAAAAAGTTCAAATAAGACATTTATTTATCCATATGTGATAGTGAGAATACCTTATTAATTAATTTTTTGATTTTTCCTTTTAAATGGGTCTAGTTGGAATTATGAGGTTTCTAAGTAATGATCATGATAATATAAAGGCCTTCAAATGTGTTTTAAGGAAGATTTTTAAGTAATCAGGTAGAAGAGGCATGCTAAAGCTGGGGAAAAGGCCAAGTGACAATAAAATATTCAGATTTAGGCTCTAGTGTAAAAACCTTATGAGGGTTCAAGCCTTCAAATTTTATGGAGTGGGTGAAGGAATGTGCCTAGTTAATATTTGGAGAATTTTATAAAATTTCAAGGCCCTTAAGTTATACAGATAAAGGTTAAACTAAGACGCGATATTGTTTATTCAACTTATAGCT
>JXCR01132106.1:13413-30106 GCA_002079205.1 Phalaenopsis hybrid cultivar
TGAGTGGTCTCAAACCCTCAACACTTGGTTGAGTTGGTAAAGATTAACATGATGAAACTCAAGGAGAGTTCTCATAAGATCATGAAGCTTTAAGGTGACCTTGGGTGACTTGGTTGTCTCACACTTTATCACTACCACCATATCAATCAATTATCATCAAAATTCACCAAATTTCCAAAAATTGCCCAAATTACCCAGATTTATTTGAAATTCACCAAAATCCAAAATTGAAAATCAAATCCAATCCAACAAAATTTCTTGATCAAATTGAAAATTAGCAAAAATTTAGATTCAAACTCATTCCAACTCCATCCAAAACTCAAGTTCACCAAATTCAAACATAAAATCACACAATATCCAAAATGCACCTTGTTTAAACCCATCAAGTTCTAAAACCAAATTCAAGCAATTCAACGAATTTAAGACCATCCAATTTCAAGTATTTTTTGAAATCCACCCAAGTTCACCCTAAGTCCAAAACTCACCAAAATTGAACCCTCATACCAAATCCAACTTCACCAAGCTCATATGAAAAAATTCATCATGATAAACTCTAAATTATACCAAGACCACCATGAATTATTTAAACACCATCAAGTCCAAAGACTACATCTTATAACCCATCCTAAAAGCTTATTAAATCATGCATAATTTTCAATTTCTTTTTAAGCCAAAAGCGCACCTACCTTAGCATGAAATCCTTCCCCTTATCCATTTGATTAAAATCAAACCCATCATGATAAACTTTAAATTTTGCAAAGACCACCATGAATGATTTAAACACCATCAAGCTCAAAGCCAACATCTCATAACCCATCCTAAAAGCTTTTTAAATCAAGACTAATTCTTCAATTTATTTTTAAGCCAAATGTGCACTTATCTTAGCATGAAATCCTTCCCCTTATCTATTTAATTAAAATCAAACCATAAATCATAAAATTCAAGATTGAACTTTTATGAAAACCCTTATGAAAATTTCCGAAGCCACATGCAAGCCTCCTTGAAGCCACATGTGAGCCATCATTGGCGATGACATGTCATCATTCCTAAAGTGGAAAAAGAAGGGAATTCTCTTAAGATCCCTTAAAAAGCATTTGAACATTCTCATGAATCATGCTAACCCATGATTAAGCCTTAATCTCTATGATAGGGCTTAACCATCAAACCTCCAGAGCTGACCAACAGATCAAGCCACCTTGGAAACCCTTCAAGCACATTTCCATGAGCCAAATTCAAGTCAAACTAAAAAGGAGCCTAAACTCCTTTCCAATCAAATTAACTACATACACACACATGCTCCAACCTAATTGGCTTCACCAATCTCTACATTTGACTTTCCACTGCCTGAAACTGACCTCCCATACCACTGAAAACTCAAACCAAGAGCCACAACCAAGGCTCAAACTCAAAATTAAACCCATCTAATGTGGCTCACTTCAATTGAACTTTTCCTCTATCTCCCCTCCACATAAGTGCCACCTTGTACCCATGTCCCCGATAGATTAAAACCCCTAGCCGAGCTGATAAAACAACCACCCCTTCACGTCCAAAAGGGCAGTATGCACTAAAATTGGAGAAACTCTACGAAAAGCATTTTGAACCTTGATTACACTCATATGAAGTTCATCCCCACCATATTTAGCCCTTATTTTCTACCAATAAACACTAATTTTCCTACTGAAAACTAAGAGATTTTGAGCCATTCCATTAAACCCAACAAACTTTCAATCTGAACCTTTCATAAGCTTCTCTATAGCCTAAAACCACTTCTAAAATCAAGAGCCCTTTCTCTCGCACCCCTAGTCTAGTACTAGACAAAACCCAATCCACTATTTGGTCTAGGTCATACTTAGATCCATTCACAGAGAAACCAACACGTGGAGAAGGTTTGTGGGACCAAGACAAAGCTGCTCTACCAACCCAAACAAGGCCTCCTCTTGGGCAATGATATAAGCTCAAAACTTCCATTTTTGCAACAATTTGGACTTTTGTGAAAAAAATGAACAATCCATGTCCACCTATCTGTATAGATGTGTTCATCTAACTTAAATGAATCTATAGAAACAAACCACACTTATTGAGAGAGATCTTAGCTTTCGAATGTGAATGATTCTCGGGTTAAAGTTCATTTGGGATGATGACTGGATGCCATCTATTCTCGTGTATTCAAAATGAATATTACGATTAGTTCAGATGATGGAATGATTCGATTAAAGAAAACAGACTGCGAGGTGATAGGTGATGCGGGCGGACTTAGTGTGTAAATTTTGTAAATATTTTTCAATATTACAAAATTACACACGATAGATATATAATAAATATGTAATATAATCCAAAAAAAAAATACCTTCTATGAAAAAAGTTTATCTTTTAAAAGTCTTTTTAAACTGCTAAATCCCAGTTAAAATCAACGCAAATATACCTTTCGCTCAAGTAATAAAGGGCTTTGATCGAGTTCTAGATATCAATCCAACAAGGAAGTTGGAAAATCCTTTAAATAAGTTTTTTAAATTATTTTAGAATTAAAAATAAAAAATAAAAGTAAAGTGCGAAGTTTGAATATTAACTACTAAAGTAAATGTTATATAAAGTGCAGTTGAAAAACAAAGTTAACTAATTAAGAACTAACTTTCAAAAGTAAAATTAAGAAAACTGAACAAAATTTTTGTTTTGATGAAAAATTCAAATTTAAGAAAACATCCTTCCCCTTTATAATGAGTATATCAATTGTGCAAACATTGAAATCATTTAAAAAGATATAAAAAAATGTTTTGTGTCAACTAGGAGAAACCATATTCTTTACCCTCTTCCGAGTATTATAAAGAACATTAACTAATCTAGAGTTTGATCCCTAATTCTATGGTTAGGCTAAGAGGATATCGGCTATCATTTCTGAGCTCCCACTACTCCCTCACCCAAGGGCTAACAATCTCGTATCAGTTTCAAATAAACTGGACCAAATTGGGGATTTTAATCCGTCACCTTAAAATCTCCAATTTTGTATCCAATAAAGTATATTTCCTTAATTATTTGCACCAAATCACATGGATGAAATACTCTCACATGAAATCAAATGTGACTCTCCCTATGTTATAGAAATCATATCCCTTGTTCAGAACATATGTCTCTCAACAGGATTTAGCTTTTCAATTGGCCAGATTGAAAAGTAAATGAAGGTGGGAGTTCAAATTATGAAAAATTATTAACATTTAAAATTGTAGAAAACCAATTTTTCACAAAACCATATCTCAAAGTAGGGAGAAGGATAAAGAAGACTACTCAGAATTCGTGAAAAGGATACGACAAAATAAGTATTTCATATATAAAAATAAGTTTACAAAATAAAAGAAATAAAAGGCACAACTTATCTCACAATCCTTCCCAAGCAAATCCTAAGAAGTTGTCTCCAGGCCTTTCTCTCTTTACAATCCCACTCAATTCTCTCTTAGAAGTGTAATGAAGAAGAAATCTCTCACATTTCCTCTCCTCTTACAATGCTAGAAGAAAATCTTCTTTTCTCTCCTCTTGCCTCTCACGCTAACTCTCTCTCTCTCTCTCTTTCTCATCCCCCTCTAGTCCCCTTTGAGGTCTTGTATTTTATTTTTGGGCTGCCTCCTTTGAAAAGAATTCTAATTCCCTTCAAAAGGTCCCCCCAAAAGCCAACTCTTTTGGATTTAAAAGATACGTTATTTGATCCAAGAGACATATCCCTTCATAAAAGAAACTTCCAAAGTGTCTACATACATTGAATTACTCGAGGTGTGTAGAATAACTACTCCATTAAAAATTTGCACAAAATTCGACTTGAACCCCCTTAATTTGCAAAAAGTCCTCTCTAGTGCATCATGCTCCGATCGGCCTATGATATGCTAGAATCCCAAGATTCATTATTTTGGCTCATAATTTTGTCTTTTTTGAAATTTTTGCTTAAAATACCTAAAAATGATATACCTGCAACAAAAATATGAAAATACCCTTCTTTAAGGTTAAATATCACCAAAAATAAGCATAAAATATGTGCTTAAAATAATATATTGTTTTGGTGTTTCAAAATTCCCCAAACTAAAATTTTACTTGTCCTCAAGTGATACTTTTATTACATAAAAGCATATGACTTAGGATAGAGATTAAATTAAACTTCTATACTTTAGTTAAATAAATAGAATAGTAAAATTTAAGAAAAACTTTTAATAACCTAGATTCAAATTCTAAGTCTAGGAATACTTAATAATCAAATTTAAGATTTATGAATCTCTATTCATTTCAAGAAGAATTGCAATTTATCATATTAAAGACATTTAAAACATTCATATGAAAAAGAACTTCATGAAAACTTTACTAGGAATGCTACTAATACTCCAATATNCTGTCCCTGATAAATTAAAACCCCTAGCCGAGCCAATAAAACAACCACCCCTTCACGTCCAAAAGGGCAGTATGCAATAAACTTGGAGAAACTCTACCAAAAGCATTTTGAACCTTCATTACACTCATATGAAGTTCATCCCCACCATATTTAGCCCTTATTTTCCACCAATAAACACAAATTTTCTTACTGAAAACTAAGAGATTTTGAACCATTCCATTAAACCCAACAAACTTTCAATCTGAACCTTCCATAAGCTTCTCTATAGCCTAAAACCACTTATAAAATCAAGAGCCCTTTCTCTCGCACCTCTAGTCTAGTACTAGACCAAACCCGATCCACTATTTGGTCTAGGTCATACTTAGATCCATTCACAGAGAAACCAACACGTGGAGAAGGTTTGTGGGACCAAGACAATGCTGCTCAACCAACCCAAACAAGGCCTCCTCTTAGACAATGATATAAGCTCAAAACTTCCATTTTTGCAACAATTTGGACTTTTGTGAAAAAAATGAACAATCCATGTCCACCTATCTGTATAGATGTGTTCATCTCACTTAAATGAATCTATAGAAACAAACCACACTTATTGAGAGAGATCTTAGCTTTTGAATGTGAATGATTCTCGGGTTAAAGTTCATTTGGGATGATGACCGGATGCCATCTATTCTCGTGTATTCAAAATGAATATTACGATTAGTTCAGATGATGGAATGATTCGATTAAAGAAAACAGACTGCGGGGTGATAGGTGATGCGGGCGGATTTAGTGTGTAAATTTTGTAAATATTTTTCAATATTACAAAATTACACATGATAGATATATAATAAATATGTAATATAATCCCAAAAAAATAACTTCTATGAAAATAGTTTATCTTTTAAAACTCTTTTTAAACTGCTAAATCCCCGTTAAAATCAATGCAAATATACCTTTCGCTCAAGTAATAAAGGGCTTTGATCGAGTTCTAGATATCAATCCCACAGGGAAGTTAGAAAATCCTTTAAATAAGTTTTTGAAATTATTTTATAATTAAAAATAAAAAATAAAAGTGAAGTGCGAAGTTTGAATATTAACTACTAAAGTAAATGTTATATAAAGTGCAGTTGAAAAACAAAGTTAACTAATTAAGAACTAACTTTCAAAAGTAAAATTAAGAAAACTAAACAAAATTTTTGTTTTGACGAAAAATTCAAATTTAAGAAAACATCCTTCCCCTTTATAATGAGTATATCAATTGTGCGAACATTGAAATCATTTAAAAAGATATAAAAAAATGTTTTGTGTCAACTAGGAGAAATCATATTCTTTACCCTCTTCCGAGTATTATAAAGAACATTAACTAATCTAGAGTTTGATCCCTAATTCTATGATTAGGCTAAGAGGATATCGGCTGTTATTTCTGAGCTCCCACTACTCCCGCACCTGAGGGCTAACAATCTCGTATCAGTTTCAAATAAACTGGACCAAATTGGGGATTTTAATCTGTCACCTTAAAATCTCCAATTTTGTATCCAACAAAGTATATTTCCTTAATTATTTGCACCCAATCACATGGATGAAATACTCTCCCATGAAATCAAATGTGACTCTCCGTATGTTATAGAAATCATATCCCTTTTTTAGAACATATGTCTCTCAACAGGATTTAACTTTTTAATTGGCCAGATTGAAAAGTAAATGAAGGTTGGAGTTCAAATTATGAAAAATTATTAACATTTAAAATCGTAGAAAACTAAACCAATTTTTCACAAAACCATATCTCAAAGTAGGGAGAAGGATAAAGAAGACTACTCAGAATTCATGAAAAGGATGCGACAAAATAAGTATTTCATATATAAAAATAAGTTTACAAAATAAAAGAAATAAAAGGAACAAATTATCTCACAATCCTTCCCAAGCAAATCCTAAGAAGTTGTCTCCAGGCCTTTCTCTCTTTACAACCCCACTCAATTCGCTCTTAGAAGTGTAATGAAGAAGAAATCTCTCACCTTCCCACTCCTCTTACAACCCTAGAAGAAAATCTTCTCTTCTCTCCTCTTGCCTCTCACGCTAACTCTCTCTATCTTTCTCGTCCCCCTCTAGCCCCCTTTGAGGTCTTGTCTTTTATTTCTGGGCTGCCTCCTTTGAAAAGAATTCTAATTCCCTTCAAAAGGTCCCCCCAAAAGCCAACTCTTTTGGATTTAAGAGATATGATATTTGATCTAAGAGACATATCCCTTCATAAAAGAAACTTTTAAAGTGTCTATATACATTGAATTACTCCAGGTGTGTAGAACAACTATTCCTTTAAAAATTTGCACAAAATTCGACTTGAACCCCCTTAATTTGCAAAAAGTCGTCTCTGGTGCATCATGCTCCGATCGACCTATCATGCGCTAGAATCCCAAGATTCACTATTTTGGCTCCAAATTTTGTCTTTTTTGAAATTTTTGCTCAAAATACCTAAAAATGATATACCTGCAACAAAAACATGAAAATACCCATCTTTAAGGTTAAATATCACCAAAAATAAGCATAAAATATGTACTTAAAATAATATATTATTTTGGTGTTTCAAAATTCCCCAAACTTAAATTTTACTTGTCCTCAAGTGACACTTTTATTACATAAAAGCATATGACTTAGGATAGAGATTAATAACTTCTATACTTTAGTTAAATAAATAGAATAGTAAAATTTAAGAAAAACTTTTAATAACTTAGATTCAAATTCTAAGTCTAGAAATACTTAATAATCAAATTTAAGATTTCTGAATCTCTATTCATTTCAAGAAGAATTGCAATTTATTATATTAAAGACATTTAAAAAATTCATATGAAAAAGAACTTCATGAAAACTTTACTAGGAATGCTACTAATACTCCAATATAAGTTTAGAAAATGCAATAAAGCTCCTTCTTTAAGTTGATTCAAGTGAAGCCGATTTTTTATTAGGCATCTCCTCAAGCTTCTCGTCGCTTATTTTTCTTTTCTTTTTCTTTTTTTTCTTTTTCTCTTTATTTTTCTTTTCTTTTAAGATCTTTCAATCCTTTCTTTTCTTTTTCTTTTCCAAGTGAGAATTACTATATCTGGATAGCCTTTAATGATTTTGAACTTCACTTTCCTATTTTTAGAGTTAAAACTCTATACCTTTCTTCACTTTATAAATTCATATTAGTTTATGATCTTTCATAAGGTCTCATTCTTTTCTTCTTACATGAAACTATAAAATTCTTAACACTTCAAAAATTCAATTTTCTTTACTTTAAATAGAAAAATATAGTCTTATCATATCTTACCAATTATCTTTAACTTTTGAATTGACCTTCATTATTAAAAACTTTTTATCTAAGTTTACCACAATATTTATAAATAAAAGTATAGTCATTTAAAGTTAAATCTTAATATCCCAGGCCATGTTAAATTAATTTTTAAAAACAGGACAAATAAAATTTAGTTGACTTCTTTTCAAAATAATCTTTTCTATCCCTCAAACTTAAGTTTTTAAGTGATTTTAAATTTTTTTTTTAGTATAAAATTTAGTAGGAAAGAAAACAGCAAATGCATGAAAATAAAAACATACCTATAAAGGATTTCTAACTATGAAACTGGGCCCTGGTATACTGCAGATACTTACTGTAGAGCTACATACAGGCTTTAAAGCATTAAAAAAAACATAATATATTCTAAAAAACTTGCTAAGAATTAAAAAAATAAATACAAAAATTGAAAAACTAAATTAAAAATAATAAAAATACAGAAAAAGTGAAAGTCAACAGACACTATTGTAGATTCAGTTCATAACACCACATAAAAGTTTGTACTACAATAGGATCCAAATAAAAATACATTACAACACACTCGCAAACAACAAACAAACATCAAAACACACTAAACTAAAGTCATAAAAATCAATTCTCATCTTTTTCCTCATCATCATCATAATCTTCTTCTTCCTCTTCTTCATCATGAATTGGAGCATAGGGAGTGAAACTAGGGCAACCAAAAAAGTCCACATTAGGCTTACCCGTAAAATGTCTTACCATAACATCTACAAAATCAATATGATGTTGAACTCTCCTCTACTGATATTCATCATTATAAGAATTTTTTGATCCTATCTCTCCCAACTGAATTTGAATATTAATTATGTCCATTTTTTAAATCATCAGTTGGTCTATAATAATTTCAAGTGATGCAGATCGAGAAGTTGACGCCCCTGTAACAGATGTAGAGGGGAAATCCCTTATTACACCTTTAAATTCAATAAATGATTCCACTCTTTGAATCATATGCCTCCAACTCGGATTCTATGGTTGTAATCTTTCTTCATTTCTATGGGATTCTACTTCTGATTGTTCACTTAGATTGAAAATCAGGGCAGGATATCCCAAATCACCAGCAGTAGAACTACCCGCTTTACTTCGAGCATTCTGATCTATAAGTGCACCAACATCTATTATTTTCATGTTCTAAATGCAATAGTTTAGTATAACTCTGTATTTTGTAGCATTAGCTAAATAATTTGTTAGCAATAGTCTGACAGAAATGAAGTGGTGGCATACTTTTGACTGAATAGTCATCATGGAANTTTTTCTTTACTTTAAATCGAAAAACATAGTCTAATCATATCTTACCAATTATCTTTAACTTTAGAATTGACCTTCATTATTAAAAACTTTTTATCTAAGTTTACCACAATATTTATAAATAAAAGTATAGTCATTTAAAGTTAAATCTTAATATCCCAGGCCATGTTAAATTAATTTTTAAAAAGGACAAATAAAATTTAGTTTACTTCTTTTCAAAATAATGTTTTATTTCCCTCAAACTTAAGTTTTTAAGTGATTTTAAAAAAAAATTTAGTATAAAATTTAGTAGGAAAGAAAACAGTAAATGCATGAAAATAAAAACATACCTGTAAAGGTTTCTAACTATGAAACTGGGCTCTGGTATACTGCAGATACTAACTGTAGAGCTACATACAGGCTTTAAAGCATTAAAAAAACATAATATATTCTAAAAAACTTGCTAAGAATTAAAAAAATAAATACAAAAATTGAAAAATTAAATTGAAAATAATAAAAATACAGAAAAAGTGAAAGTCAATAGACACTATTGTAGATTCAGTTCATAACACCACATAAAAGTTTGTACTACAACATGATCCAAATAAAAATACATTACAACACACTCGCAAACAACAAACAAACATCAAAACACACTAAACTAAAGTCATAAAAATTAATTCTCATCTTTTTCCTCATCATCATCATAATCTTCTTCTTCCTCTTCTTCACCATGAATTGGAGCATAGGGAGTGAAACTAGGGCAACCAAAAAGTCCACATTAGGCTCACCCGTAAAATGTCTTACCATAACATCTACAAAATCAATATGATGTTGAACTCTCCTCTGCTGATATTCATCATTATAAGAATTTTTTGATCCTATCTCTCCCAGCTGAGTTTGAATATTAATTATGTCCATTTTTTAAATCATCAGTTGGTCTATAATACTTTCAAGTGATGCAGATAGTGAAGTTGACGCCCTTGTAACAGATGTAGAGGGGCAATCCCTTATTCCACGTTTAAATTCAATAAATGATTCCACTCTTTGAGTCATATGCCTCCAACTCGGATTCTATGACTATAATCTTTCTTCATTTCTATGGGATTCTACTTCTGATTGTTCACATAGATTGAAAATCAGGTAGGGTATCCCAATTCACCAACAGTAGAACTACCTGCTATACTTCGAGCATGTTGATCTTTAAGTGCACCAACATCTATTATTTTCATGTTCTAAATGCAATAGTTTAGTATAACTCTGTCTTTTGTAGCATTAACCAAATAATTTGTTAGCAATAGTCTGACAGAAATGAAGTGGTGGCATACTTTTGACTGAATAGTCGTCATGGAAGCAAGGAAGTTAACTATCTTATTATTCTTAATCTTCCATTCCCCTCTTCCATCAGTCAAAAAGCAATCACTTCATCTAGTGATGAATCAGTCATCACGAATGCAACATATTCTTCGAAAAATATACCTCTCAACCCATAAATAGTATTGATCAGATCAGCAGTAAATTGAACTTGTTTACATTTAACTAGGATGTGATCTTCATTAGTAAACCTCAGGTTTGGATAAAACTCCATAACCATCAGGAAAATTTCTACGGTAGTGAATTTGTAGAATATTTCACAGTTTTGGGTGAGAATCAGTCTCTGGATATCGCCACCCGGGCTTTTAAATGCCTGTTCTTGGATCATTCTTCTTATCTACATTTGAGTATTGTATTTGTACTGGGCTTTGAAACTAATAAATCTTCATGCATTAAAATCTTCGGACGACCTTCCTCTCTTAACTTGGGGAGCCATTTCAAATGTCTATGAAAATACAAATAATTCCAAGAGTGTTGGAGAAGGAGAAAAGTGAGAGATTTTTCTTCCTACATTTCCTAGAAGTGGTTACAAGGGATTTTCTTTGAGAAAGAGTTTCAGATACGTGTTGTTTGTTTATTAGTGTTGTATGAACTTTCTTTTATATTTGAAATTTGTGTTTTGTTGTATCTTTCTCATAAAGTCTGAGTAGTTCACTTTATCTTTCTCCCAACTCTGAAATATGATGAAATGAAGAGATAATATGGATGTGCCAATACAAAAAATATAAAAGAAATTGTGATGATTTTTCAACTCCAAACTTAATTTACTTTCTGGTCTTGTCAATTGAATTGTTAAAATATGTTAGAAAACATATGATCCGGGAAATGGAGTATGATTTCTACAATAGAGTGAGGATCACATTTGATTTCATAAAGGAGAATTTCGTTCATGGAATTAAGTACAATCCAATAGGAAAATATACTTTTTTGGGTGTAGAATTGGAGAATCTTGAGGATGACAGACTAAAATCCCCAATTCGGTCTTAGTGTTTAAAAATTAAAGTGAGATTTAGCCTTCAGATGATGGGAAGTGGGAGCTTTAGGGTGGGAGCCAGTATCCTCCTAGCCTAGCCACGGATTTAGAGACTAAACCTAGGATTAGCCATTGATTTTCTATAACACTGTATCAAGGTAGAGAATTAAAACTACTCCTATTTGGCACAATACATATTTGAACCATTTATTTCATCTCATTTTACCAAAACCTCATAGCAGTGGGAAAGATGCTCTTTCACATAAGAAATCTTCATAACATAAACATAGTTTAATAGTTTAGTAGTTATTATTTGAACTTTGTATTTTAGTTTTGTTATTAGTTAAATAATTTAGTTATGATAATATCTCAACATTCAAAATTAGTGACAGTAAATTCGTTTTGACTTTCTGTGAATTTCCTAGTAAATCTATCATTTCAAATTTAAATCTTCTCTATGGGATCAATATTTGGGGCTTAAGTAGAAAGTCTTTTATTACTTGATATTGATATGTATACTTGCATAAAATCTCAACATTAATTGCTTAAATTTCTAATTCATAAAATATTGCATCAAGCTTTTGACACCGTTGCATAGCGGAGTCAACTATATAATTTTTACACAATTATATTTCTCGAGATCAAGTTTTTTGCGCCATTGTTAGGGAAGGTAATGGAAAATTAAATAGGTTTGGTAAATTCGGAAATTTAGAGATAAAAATATAAAAAATAAAAAAAAATTAAAAACAAAAAATTGAAAAAAAAAATATATTTTTATTTAAAAGTTATTTTTAAGAATTTTTTCTTTGCTTATTATATTTATTTATGTGAAATATTGGATTTAAAGGTTTAGTACCGTACGATTCAGAATTATAGCGTACTATTAGAAAAAATTGAAAATAACAAAAAGAAATTAAAACCTTAAAAGAAATGGCAAATAAATTAAATAATCAAATAAACAAAAATTGATAAAGACCTTTAAAAAAATATGTTAATCCGACAGCAGATGAAGTTCACTTAACTATTCAAAATCCTGATGTTGCTGCTAATTTATTTGAGCTTAAACCAGCTATTATCCAAATGATACAAAATAATCAGTTATGAGGAACACCTATTGAAGATCTAAACTTATATCTTGCTAGTTTTCTTAAAATTTGGGCTACTTTTAAATATGACGGAGTGTCTAATGGCTGTTAGGCTTAGACTTTTTCATTAAGGAATAAAGTTGAGGCTTTGTTAAATTCATTAGCATCTGCATCTATTTGAACTTGAGGAGAACCGTCATAAAAATTCTTAGCTAAATAATTTTCACCACCCTAAAAAATTGCTAAGCTTAGAAATGATATTATATCTTTTTGTTAGTTTGAAGGGGAATCAATATATGAAGCTTGGGAACGATTTAAAGATCTTCTTAGAAAATCAACACCAAACTCTATCGGATTGGTTAATAATTCAAATATTTTATTATGGATTAGTAGGATCACTTAGATCTATTATAGATGCTGCTGTGGGTGGATCACTAATGTTAAAATCTTTTGATGAAGTATATTCTTTAATTGAAGAAATGGCTACTAACAATTTTCAATGGCCTTCTTAAAGGGTAAGTCCTAAGAGAGTAGCTAGTATTCATGATTCTGATGCAATGTCTATTTTAGCATCTCAAATTGTTGTTATTTCTAAAAGGATTGGTCAAATAAGAGTGAACTATTCTCAAATACCCCTAATATTAGAAGAAAATTTACTAGGATTGATCATTGATCGTCAATCATCTTATGAAACTTTAAATGCTATAAATAATCAAAATAACAATACCTATTCTAACTTTTATAATCCTAGATGGAAAAATCACCCTAATTTTAGTTGGAATAATTATAATAATTTGGTGAATCTCTCCAAAAATTTGAACAACCAAGAGAATCCTAGTTATCAACTTTATTATCCTTCTGGAATTAACTCTAGTCCTAACCCACAAGTTAAGAAAAAGAAGTTGATGATGGAAGAAGTAATGTTAAACATGGGAAATCATATACAAAAACAAGGGGCTGCTATTAGAAATATTGAAAATTAATTAGGACATATTGCTACTGCACTTAATAACAAACCTTATGGAATTCTTTCGAGTACGGTGGAAGTTAATCCAATAGATCAAAATAAGGAGCAAATTAAAGCTATTCAATTATGAAGTGGAAAAAAAGTTGAAATAAGGATCCAAAGAGAAACTGAAGTTGATGAAGAGAAGGAAGCAATGGAAAGTGACCAAAATGGAAATAAACAAACACAAGGTCCTTTAGAAAAACCATTACCTCTATTTCCTCAAAGTCTGAAGTAGAAGAACAAATATAAACAATTTACAAAATTTTTGGTAATCCTTAAGAAGTTCACGATAAACATTCCTTTTGTTAAAGCTTTGGAACAAATGCCAAGTTATGTGAAATTTCAGATGGATTTATTAAAAAAGAAAAGGAAGTTTACAGATCATAAGAACGTTGCACTGAGTGAAGAGTGTAGTGCTATTATTTAGAAAAAGCATCCTGAATAATTAAAAGATCCTTGTAGTTTTACTATACCTTGTGCTATTGGTGAAAAGTTTTTTTGGAAAAACTTTATGTAATTTAGGAGCGAGTATCAATATTATGCCTTTATCAATCTTTAAACGTTTAGACTTGGGAGAGGTTTCCCCTACTACTGTAACTCTTTAGTTAGTTGATCGATCAATAACTTATCCAAATGGAGTTATAGAAGGTGTATTAGTAAAATTAGATAAATTTATTTTCCCTGTAGATATTATAGTATTGGATATGGAGGAAAATAAATAAATTTTATAAAAAAATTATAAATCCTTATAAATTAGATTGATCTGCTAGATTAGATACTGCATTATGGGCATACATAACTGCTTATAAGACTCATATAGGAATGTCCCCATATAGACTTATTTTTGGAAAAACATGTCACTGACCAGTAGAATTGGAGCATAAAACATTTTGGGCTATTAAGGAATTTAATTTTAATTTGAAGGATGCCGGTGAGAAAAGATTATTGTAACTCAATGAACTTGAGGAGATTAAAAATGAAGCATATGATAATGCAAAAATCTATAAAGAGAAAATGAAAATATACATGATCAGATGATTATTCAAAAGAAGTTTGACCTGGACAAGAAGTTTTAATATATAATATAAGATCGAGTTTATTTCTTGGAAAACTGAAATCCATATGGTTAGGACCATTTAAAGTGGTTAAAGTCTATCATTATGAAACTGGTTTTGTTAAAGATCCTAACATTGGAAAGATATTTAAAGCTAATGGGCATCGATTGAAACATTATTATGAAGGGCTCATACCAAAATTTAAAGAACTTTTATTGTTAAGTCAACCCAACTAATCAAATGGTTTGTCAGGCTGACGATGTTAAAACAAGCGCTTTATAAGAGGCAACCCATATATATATATATATATATATCTATGTATTCCTATTTTTTTTATAAGTGTTTATATATTAGTAGATAATATTCCTACACAATTTTATATATTGTAAATTAAGATAAATATTGGTATTAGAGGAAAATTTGGAATCAAATTGATCAAAAACATGAAAAGACGTAATTTTGGCCTCTGGCTCCAACATGTGCGCTGACGACGCCCGCAGACAGACCAAAGCGCCGACAGCACCATCGGGAGCACTGACGACGATGATAGCAGTTTGACAGTTTAGGATGAATTTTGGCGGACTATGGTGGGATTTTGCTCCGTAATAACTACCGAGAGGTGTTTTTAAAGTCCTAAAAACTGCATTGAATGACCAGAAACTTCCTATTTTCGATATCCACGGCCTCTAATTCTAGAAATACTTCCAGCCATGGAATGTTCAATAGAATAAAGTTTATTAGTTTTCACATGCAAAGATTATACCGCAAAGTTATTATAAAGAAGAGGCTTATCAAGGAGAGTGGCTTGGTCAATCACAGATTGATTAATCCAAGTTCTCCGATTGATAAAATCATTGTACAAAGGTGATGGAAAGTTATGTGCTACACTACCGCTGCAGTTGTTGTACCAGTAGTGAAGGATTTCTATGCCAACTTACATGGAATTACCAAAGGAGTTGTCTTCGTATGAGGTAAGGCTGTACCATTTACTCCTACTCAAATCAATGAGTTGTATATGATAGAAAGTGTTCCAATCTATCATTATTCAAATTTTATCTCTACTAGAGATTTGATGTAAGATGTTATAATTTTCTGATGAATGAAAGTGATATTTGGGAAATGCGAGATGAAGGATATGTTAGTTTCTCCACTTCATTGCTTAATCAAATATTGAAGCAGTGACATTTCTTCAATTCTGCAATATTAATCCCTACCATGAAGATTAGTAGACTCACCAAAGAAAGTGCTATTTTTAATTATTTCATTCAAATAGAAAAACCCATTTATATAAGATCTATCATATTTAAATCTGTTATGGGTATTACTATGAATGGGCCAATTTATGGATTTCAGTATCCTTCCACAATCTTCCTACTTTGCAGTCAATCTCAAGTTTCATACAAAAGTTGGGAAAAAGTTTTATTACCTTTGGAACCCATGATTCCTATTGATGATAATTATATTGGAAATGGGAATGAAGCATTAGATATTATCTTAGATTACTCATCACATGCTTCAACTCCATTGATGTCACAATAGTTGAAAGTTCATTTGCTATCAAAAAGAAATTAAAGAAAATTGAAAGAGATATTCAAAGTATTATGAATGCAAGAGGAGATCTTAAGTACCTTTTTGATCACCTAGATTAGAGGATGAAAGAGAATTTTTATCATACTGAAACATTTGAAGCAGGATTAGTGCAGATGTTTAAAGAAAAAGGATGGATCGAAGAAAATTTGACTGATCAATTCCCGTATTGAACCTTCTACAATTTGTACGTTCATTACCAATATATAGAAGATATTAGAGGAGGAGAAAGCACTGAAAATGAGGCAGAATAATTGAAGAATATGGACTCTGTCTACTAGTTTAAAATACTTATGTACTTAATGTGATTGGGCCAATTTGATTTAGTTTGATTTGCTTTAGAATTCTAAACTTTGATTGTGTGTATAGTTTTGTGTCTGCGTTTAGTGTTGTGGCTTGATTTTGACGCTGATTTATAATTTAGTTTGCTTAATATGTGTAAAAGTGTGATTAGAAAAATGTGTTTCTAAAAGTGTATTTTCATATATAAAAGTTAATTTGTTATTGTTTGTGAAAATGATTGTTTGTGAAAATGTTTATTTGTGAATTATTGTTAGATAAAAAATTATATTTAAAAAAATTAAAATACTAAAAAACTATGGAGAATATTGAAAGGAAATAAAAAATTGAAAAAAATCAAAAAATGGAATTTTTGGTCTGCAACGCCGACGATGCTGGCATGAGCGTCGACGACG
>JXCR01132106.1:40780-56547 GCA_002079205.1 Phalaenopsis hybrid cultivar
TATATATATATATATATATCGCAAATATAGTACTTGTTAATATATAAATAAAGTACAGCTAATTGTACCAATGTTTTTGTGATCCTAATAAATTATCTTATGTATATGTGAGGTACAACTGCATTAAATTTGGCAAAAATTAACTAGCTCAACAGGCTTGTTCTTCCCTCATCCTATTCTCCTTTTCTTGGGGACTTGAAGGTAAATTCAGAGAGGGATATGTCCAGCTACATTAATTCCTCATCTAAATTCTGAATGATGTCATTATATACAAAATATCATAATATTTAACTGCTGTGCATGTATGAGAATTAAAGTTAAGTGTTAAATACTTAAATACATAAGAATTAACTGTTATGCATGTAAATCTAGGGGTGGAAACGAGCCGAACACGAGCGAGCCGCGTTCCTGCTCGTGTTTGGCTCGTTTATATTATGACCTCAAAAAGTGTGTTATTGTTGGGCTTGTTTGCTTAGCGAGTCGAACACGAGTCGTTCTCGAATTGAGAATCATTTTGACAACCCTAATCACATAGTCATAAGATGTTAAGAATTGAGACAATATTTAAAACATCGTTTGAATCGAATTTAATATTTTTTATTCTATTTTCTTCATTAATACTTTTAATTGATTATAAATCTTTGTAGCCTTATAGTCAATTAAATTTTTAAAAAATACTACTCATTAAGGAGATATATATAATTAATTAGTAGTATTTCGAGCCAAAACGAGCCGGACACGACCAAGCAAATATTTGTTCGTGTTGTTCGTGTTCAGCTTGGTAACATAGCGAACGAGCCGAACATGAGCTTCTTAACGAGCCAAACATGAGTTGTTCGCGAACAACGAATCGTTTTGACAGCCTTATGTAAATCCTCTTAAACATTCAATTTAAATCCTCCCGAAAACTTCAATAAATTATTGTATCTCTATCATGAAATTTCTTTGTTCCGTGTGCCTTGATATTACAGTATCTTGGAAAGCTTCACTATGCTTTGCCTTCATTAAATTTCAATAAGAATCCTTTCCATGCGTGCATTCTATCTGATCAAACAGCAAAAAAAAATCAAAAAACAAAAGTAAAAAAATTAAACAGGAGTTAGTTTTCTGTGAGCAATAATGTATTATCTTGTTTGGATAATTGACAGGTCCGGTCTCCGGATGTAGAGATAAGTTCGGAGTCTAATGAAACGCCGTGGAGCTGACAAAAAAAAAAAAAAACTCATTTTCCTGTGATCCGGTCCGGTAACACAGGAGAATATTTCTCTCGTGTTATTTCACATTATTCAGATGTTATTGTGGTGGTATTGATGTGTTATTGTGTTATTATAACACCGGGAATACTCCCAAAGAACAATAACACTTGAATACTATCACAATAACACCTGAATAACGTGGAATAACACAGGGGAAATATTTTGCTGTGCTAAAACAATTTTTTTTTTCTTTCACCTCTACGTGGCGTGATTTCATTGGACTCAGAATGTATCTCTATGTCTGGAGTCATGATGTAATATTTCTTCATCTTGTTTAGATATAAAATAAAAGCATAGGCTGCACCTGACAAACTAAATAGCTCACTTATTTGGATCAAACTGAAAGAACTCTGAAAGCTGTTTTGTTTCATAATCATGCAAACATGAATGGAGGTATATAATACACAAAGAAAGCTTATATTTATATAGTAAAATCTGGCATGCATCATGCATGAAGTGTTTTCATGTCCAAAGTATTATTTTCCTAATATGGAGATTCCATCCAACAAAATCTTTAATTTGTTTACTTTATGTCACAGCTCAATTATTTCTGGTCATTTAGTATTTAAGCCCAAAGTGGGTGATGATCATGTTGTTGAAATTGGCTCACCTACCATGCTATGCTTTGACTAAAATGGCCTCCGAATCTCAATAAATAAAATAAATTAAATAAATTAAAATGAAAATACAAAAAAGCATGTTAACATTGATGCCTTTTGTTAACATTTTTAAAGTAAATATGATTAAAAAAAATTTATTCATATGTGATTATACATAGCTTTAAATTCTGTAATCGTAACTTTATGCCACAATCTCATATAAGTTGGTGTAGCAACTGTGACGGACAAAATAAGAGGAAGTTGTCTTAGATGGTTTGGTCTCTTTAAATTTTGACCATCTCATGATCCGATTAGGAGAGTAGATGTTTTAGATTCGACTTGTGTTAAGAAAAGCAAAGGTAGACCCGAGAAGACTTGAGATTATTATATAAAAAATGATCTTAATTTATCAGAACTAAATGAAAATATGACACTAAACAGGATGCAATAAAGAAAAAGGATTCATGTAGTTGTTGTTGTCGTCGTCGTCCATACTTTTTTTTTCATATATATGCGAGAGAGAGAGAGAGAGAGAGAGAGAGAGAGAGAGAGACTCACACTTAACACAGAAGAGGACAAATTTGGTGGTCCGGATTGCCAGCCAAACATGGGGGAGGATAGAGCAATTGTCTAGTCCAAATCTAACCACAAAGAACACAAACAGGTTGGCCGGATACTGTGTTGGATAGGAAGGAAAGGTACTTAAAGAATAGATGTGGGACACTTAATATCATAAGGGCAGCCCCCCACTTTCCTTGTTGCGACTTGTGGAAAGCAACACTGACAACGTGCTGCTCAATAAAAGCTAATTAGTAGGTGCATGAAAGAGACTTAAAACTGACCCGTAAGTTGGGGGAAAACGGATGAGCTAACTAGGTGGCTTTTCAATTAGGACTAGGCCCCAATGTCTTCTAGGCTGGCCAATTCATGGCTTTTGATCCATCCATGTGCTCGGTCCCCGTCCACTCCCAACCTTAATTTATTAAGCTTGAATGATCGATTTAGTGTGTGTAGTACAACTCGTCTTATCTGACTAGCTAGTTCGATAATATTTTTTGGATCGAATAAGAGCACACATTTTGATCGAATTGAGTTCAATATAAAAAATTAGGAGCTGTTTGGGATCAAGTTTATTTTTTTTTTATTTTTCATTTTTCATTTTTATTTCTTTATATATAATTATTTTTATGAAAATTCAAAATAACTTGTAGATGTGGCTTAAAAATAAGCATTTGAGTATTTAATGTGCTGTTAGCTGTGTTCGTTAAGCAGCATATGCTTGTTTAGCTGGCTAGTACTCATTTACTGCTTATACGTATGTGTCAAAAGTTCCATGTGATTTCTAACTTGTATGAATTTGTTGCTCTTATAATTGAACCAGTTTCAGGTTTGACTACCAAAATATCATATGACCGGCAGACTGAGGTAACTCATTAATTTTGGATTTGATGAATTCTATTTAATCAAGAATTATTTAATAAAATTATGTATAATAATAATAATGATGATAATAATAATAATAATAATAATAATAATAATAATAATAATAATAATAATAATAATGTGACTTTCATACTCTCATTATCAGAGTTCATTTATCAAATTTAAAGATGAATTTAAAAATTGGAAACTAACCTTCATCAACTTTCCTCCATCCATCCCTATTGCAAGCTACATGATTCTCAAAAGATAAAAATTAAGTTTTAACTTGGCAGAAATGTCCAATATACAACAAATATAGGTGATAAGGGAACAAAATTTATTGTGTAAAAAACACAAAAAAAAGAGAGAAAAATTATAGGGTATGGTCTTGTCAAAGTAGTTTATTATATGACTAAAGATATAGAGTCTCGCTCTTCTTCTCATGGAAAACACATAATTACAGTATTTGTTCCTAATGTTGTAACAATAAAGTTATCAGATAGTAACGCTAAGTGATAGTGATTAGATAACAACTACGTAGAGATATTAGTCGAGCAATAATAGTCTGGAAATAAAAATAGGACAATGATTGCATTACAATAACTGGGTTATAATAACCACTTAGTGGTGGGCGACAATCACTAGTGGTTGTTGGCTTCAAGCTCTATTCGCCAGTATAGATTTAGCTCTCTGCTCACTGTTTTCCTTTCTCAAGTGAAGAATCAAGTATTTTTATTATTTTCAAGCTAGAAAATTGTAAAATTTGGGCAAATTTTGAAATACTATATTGTGTGATATGTAATGATTCATTTGATCATAAACTTCTTGCAATGTTTATATGCTTTAGTAACCTTATAATTGTGTAATCTTAGGTTTGTTCATTTGTTTCCACTAATTATAATGCTAGATTTGATTATAATCATATTAAATTCAAAGATCATTTGACCTTTAGTTAATAATTTAAAGCTTTCCAATTTACTATAAGTGCTTGATTTAGGCTCACTTGAGCTCAAATCGTATCTTTTTTTATGCAGTACTGATATATTCAATTTGACTATAAATTTGCTAAACTCGTTCTCATATGACCTTGAGTTCGACTCAAAATTAACTTATTTAAAATGAATTAAAAATCGTGCTTGATATTTTAAATTTTTTAGTTATATTTTTCAAGAATTAAAATTTGTGTCATCCCAAAACACATAATAAGTTTATAAAATTTGAATCTCAAGTTTATAATTTTAAAAATTTTACAAGGAGCAACTACTCTGGATGTCAATGTGGACCTCTGTTCGATATCATAAACTATAAAATCTCATAATCATAATTTTAAATATTTTTCAGGTCGACAATATTGATCTCAGCAAAAAATTATTAGAAAAATCATATTCTTTGAATTGCAAGAAAATAATTTTAAAGGTTGCATTCAGCTATAAATAATATCATTAAAATAGAGTATGAAATGCCAATAAATGATAAAATAAACACCATGAGGTGAGGTATGTACAAGTAGGGCATGCTATGATGCATCGACACACACTTATGCATGCAACAACAAAATGAAATTCTTGTCCGCTTTTATAAGGTTGTGCTTGTGAGCGTCACTCATGTAGGAGAGCCCATGTAGGAAAATAGAGATGCCCATACTTTCCAACTATAAATACCCTTTTTAGGAAAATAAAAATTTAGCATTGTATCTTGTATGTGCAATTTTCCATATTTATACTAAGAGAGATTCTTAATTGCCCTACATATGTAATGCCTATGTCTCTTTTTGCAAACTCTAGCCTTCCTCTTTATAGAGGCTTGATACTACACTATATAAGTGGTACATTTCCCCTTAATTGACTCTAATCTTTCTCTATAAATAGGCTTGATATTATTCTAGATAAGCAAAATATAATTCCCCCTTCAGGTACCAGTGTATCCCTACCCAAAGCATGGATTTCTTCTTCATGGCCGGATTGGATTTGAAGGTGATCAAAACCCATAATTCTTATGAGCAAACCCCATTATTTTCTCAAAAGATTTGTTGATTGTCATCATCAAATAGAATGTGTTTGAACATGACTAAGTTTTATAGTTTCTATAATGAGCCTCCAGTTTTCTCTTACAAGTGGTGTTAGATATGATTTTTTTATTAGAAAAATATTAAAGTTTGATGTTTACATTGATATTAATAAATTTATGACAGAAGAGTTTGCTTTTTGAAATATATTGGTGTTGGACACTAATGTTCATAATTCAAAGCATCAATGATGTCGTTAATATCATTGAAAATATTTGAAATGAATTATTCTAGATGTTTCATAGTGTCTGATCCTACTTTCTATATAGATGTAAAATGCGATGTATGTGATTATATGCTTAACTTCCTTAATTGTTATTCTTAATTTGCAACAAAGTCAAAAACTTGATCCAAAGCAAAAGCTAAGTTTCCCACCATGAAACAAATAAGAATACAATTATAATATTTAAATATGGGATACTACGCAAGTATATGTATCATTATCAAGTAATATAAGACTTTTTTATTAAGCCCTGAATATCGAACCCACAGGGAGATTAACAATATGCACTTTAGGAAACAAGAAAGTTTAGATGACAAAAATCAACTTCACAAAATATTCTTACTTAAACTTAAGATGCTATAATAGGAATAAAAATTTGATTCTTTTTGTAATTTTTTTATTTATGAAAATAAAGTAAGCAACTAATTAACTTAACTAAATATTTGCAAGATGAAGGCTATATAAATAAAATATCTTTTTCTTTATAATGAATCAGTAATAAGTATAAAAATTTTGTTGTGGAAGTATGTTAAATGTGTTGTGTTAAATAGAAGCAATAATATTCTTTACCTTTACTAGAAATGCTATAATGAACATTGGCTATTTTATAGTTTGAATAGTCTTGAAGACCAGTTAGATAAGAAAGATACTAGCTCTCACTCTAGAGCTCCCTCTTCTCTCTCCACCTGGGGCCTAACATCTCGTATCAAAACCTAAAACTATAAATCAAATTGGGGGCTTTAGTCCGTCACTCTAAAGTCCTCTAATTTTACACCTTCGAAAAGTTTATTTTTCTATTTATTTGCACTCAACCCCATGAACTACATTTTCATTCATGAAATCAATATGTGATTCTAACCATTTGTTGACTGATGCAATACCATCTTGGATCTTACATGTTCTCACAACAGGAAATAACATCTTAATTGGTCAAATCAAGAGGTAAATGAAGTGCAAAATTTCAAATCATCACAACTTCTTCCAACATTGAAGTCTAATACTTCACACAACATCCTTTAAACACTTAATTACTAATCATTTTAAGAAAAAAGATAAAGAAAACTACTCATAATCTATGGAGAAAACACAACCACACATGAGTTTAAAAGGAGAAATCATGCACACAAACAAGAAATCTAGATTAAAACCAAGTGTAGTCACAAAGATAAACACTTATCTCAAATTCTCTCCACCAAATGTCTTGATGTTCCTTTGAATTCTTTTCCTTCACTCACAATACAAACTAAAACTCAAAATCTCCACCAATATGTCTTGAAGTTCCTTTGAATTCTCGTCCTTCTCTCACAATACAAACTAACACTCAAAATAAAAAGAAAGTGGTCGACGATGGCGATGGGCGGCGGCGGTGGTGGTTACTTAGATGGATGATGGCTGTAAAATATGATGGACGGTTGGCCTCTTCTCTTGATGATCCAAGTCTTCTTTGATAAAAATCCAAAAGGTGCCTTAGTTTCCCTTCAAAATGTGTCTCCATTCAATGAATTTTCTAGAATTTGCCACCTCGAAAGCCAATTGAATGAATTTTTGTGTCCATGGGATATTTCCCACATTTTTTCTAAGGGTTGATTCAAACACCTCTTCAAAAATTCATCTAAATTCAATGAATCATCAAATAACTACTTCTGGCACTTAAGCACGGGTTACCTGACGCTTAGGAGCGAGCTTTTGGCGCTTAAACGTCAGTCTTGGGCGCTTAGTCACCCTAGTTCATTTTAGCACATTTCCTCATTTTTTCTCCAAATTTGACCATTTTTCACTTTTTTTAGCATTTTTCATTCATTTTATTATACTTGAAAGAAAAACACACAAATACCTTTCATTAAAGTGCAATATCTCAAAAATAGGTATAAAATGTGTATAAAAATACTATATATTTTAGGTGTACCAGATATTCACTAGTTATGTGAAATCATAGCTCTCCCGGGTCATTATGTTTCTTAACGGATTTTAACATTACAAATGAACAATTTGCAAAGTCAATTAAGAATCGATGAAAATACCATCACATTTATAAAATAAGAGAATTTCTAAGCAAATTTAAATACCTAAACATGCATCCAATTCATTGCAAAAGAAAAGTAAAATAAAGATAGTGATATAAGCAGATAAAAAATTGATAAAATTATGTAATAATTATGTGCCAATAAGGAACATATGTCTACCTACCATCTCTTGAGTGTATAAATACACTTAGTATTCTATTTTTTTACACAACTAGCTGTCACCTAGAAGCTCCTAATAGAAAGAGATCATGAATTATAATGCTTAAAGGTTGCATTGCCGCCAAAACTACTTCAACAGATCCAACCGGTCAATGTGATTGTAATCAAGTTGTGAGATCATCACTCTCCTAAGCCTTAGTTTCACTTACAATAGATTTTAACATAATATAGCACCACTTAAGATACGTCAATGAAGTAAAGGAGATTTTACTCATAACATGGAAATAAAAGCTATTATATCTTAAATTAAATTTTCCTACTCATGCTACTCTATATAAAAATAAAAGAGTAAAGAAAACTAGTCACGAACCATGGATAAAACACAATAGAAAACTTCACTAATTTAAATAAAATCTCATTGAAAGTGTTTACAATAATTATAAGATAATGAAGAACACAATACATAGTTTTTCCCCTCTAAAAGAAAGATGTAATCTCTCCAACAAAGCCTCTGATCCACGCAATGCTCGTTCCTTTCCTTACACATATCTCTCAAAATCCTTCATCACTATCTAGAAAAGGTAGAAATATGCATTCCTGCTCTTATTTATGATCTATGGACGTTCTTTGAGTTTTCAAGAGTTTGAAATGCCAAAATATGCCTTTCCAAGTCCTAAAATGTGCCTTATAAACTCCTTGGGCTATCTAGTTTCATTTAGAACCATTTAAGTGCCTAGGCACCATTTTCTGGGCAAGAGTGGAGTAAAGGTGCCACTTTTGTCCCCTAGGCGTCACTCAACTGGCAGCACCCCATTTTGCGTCTATTTCGCCTCGTTTAGCTCCACTCCGCTCCAAGTGTATTTACCTACAAGATAAATATGAAAATAACCTTTCTTTAAACTATAATTTTATTTAAAAAATACGTGGTAAATGAAAAGGGAATTAAACATAAGAAAAACAAATCAAAATGCGTCAAGTTAAAATTTTATTCCTTGCTTCATTTAACTCCAAATTGCACCATTTTTGCTCTATTTTCTCCAAAACTCCATTTCTTGCACCTGTAAAATAAAAATAAACAAAATACTTTCCATTAAAGTGTCATATCATTAAAAATCAGCATAAAATATATAAAAAAGTAGGTAATTTTTAGGCATGTGATGGCAGGTAATTTAGTATGTAAATTTTATAATATTTTTCAACATTACAAAATTACACATGATAGATATATAATAAATCTATAATATAATCCCAACAAAATTACCTTTTATTAAAATATTTTATCTTTTAAAACTCTTTTAAAACTGTCAAATCCATGTTTAAATCAACGCAAGTATACATATTGCTCAAATAGTAAAGGGCTCTAATGGAGTCCTAGATATCGATCACATAAGGAAGTTGGAAAATCCTTTAAGTAAGCATTTAAAATTATTTTATAATTAAAAAACACAAAAATAAAAGTAAAGTGTGAAGTTTGAATATTAACTACTAAGGTGAATGATATATAAAATGCAGATGTAAGATTACAGAAGTTAAACAAAACTAAATATTAAACTTTCAAAAGTAAAATTACAAAAATTAAACAAATTTTTTATTATGACAGAAAGTTCAAATTTAAGAAAGCTTCCTTCCCCTTTACAATGTGGTATGAATTGTGAAGAAATTGAAATCATTTGAAAATATATAAAAATTGTTTTGTGCCAAATATGAGCAATCATATTTTTTACCCTCTTCCGAGTGTTATAAAAAACATTGACTAATCCAAAGTTTGGTCCCTAATTTCGTAATTAGGTCTGGACAATACCAGCTGCCACTCCAGAGCTCGCACTACTCCCTCCCTTGAGGGCTAACAATCTCGCATCAATTTCCAATCAAGTGAACCAAATTGGATATTTTAATCTGTCACCTTAAAATTTCCAATTTTGCATAAAAAAACATATTTCCCTATTTATTTACTCCCAATCTCATGATGACATACTCTCCCATGAAATCAAATGTGATTCTCCATATGTTGTAGAAATCATATCCTCTTTCAGAACAAATGTTTCTCAACAATTTTTAACATTTCACATGATCAGATCAAAAAGTAAATGAAGATCGAAGTTCAAGTCATTACAAATTATTAACATTTAAAACCGTAGAAAACAAAATCAATTCTTCAAAAAAACTATTCCCGCTCAAAAATCGTCAAAAACCGCTAATCGGACACAAGAAACTGCTTCTTACCGGTCTCGTCATCGGTGGCATCGAGGGCGCCATCGGCGCGCTTCTGCATTTATTTTTGTCTGGACTCTCAAGAAAATCCCGCCGTCGGCACCCAAGGCAAAACTTTCACAGTTTCGCTCTGGTCCGAATGCGTCACAACTTTTCTTATATGGATACAATTTTTAAGATATTTGAAGGGTAAATAAGAGTAGTAGAGCTTAATACTACTATAAACTAGTGATAAATTCAAATAAAAACTACCATAATCACAATAAAGATAAATATAAATATGGGTTGCCTCCCATAAAGCGCTTGGTTTAACGTCGTCAGCCCGACCTATTCAGGTGTTATTCAGGTTGACTGATCATTAAAACCTCTTTAAAATTTGGTCTTTTACCCTCATCATATGGTTTTAATCTATGTCCATTTACTTTAAATATATTTCCCATTTTCTGATCTTCAATTTCAACAGTTCCGTAAGTTTAAACTTGAGTCACAGTAAATGACCCTAACCAACGAGACTTCAATTTCTTAAAGAATAACTTCAACCTTGTATTGTAAAGCAAAACTTCTTGTCCTGGTTCAAAGTTCTTTTGATTATTCTTTCGATCATGCCATAACTTTTATTTTTCCTTATAAATTCTGTCATTATCATAAGATTCATTTCTTAATTCTTCTAATTCATTTAATTGTAACAATCTCTTCTTGTCAACATCTTTCAAATTATAATTGAATTCTTTAATTGCCCAATATGCTTTATCTTCAATTATACTGGTAAGTGACAAGACTTTCCAAAAATCAGTCTGTAAGGAGTCATTCCAATAGGAGTTTTATAAGCAGTCATGTAAGGCAAGTCTTTCCAAAAATCAGTCTATAAGGAGTCATTCCAATAGGAGTTTTATAAGCAGTCTTGTAAGCCCCATAATGTTGTATCCAATCTAGTGGACCAATCTATTCTACTAG
The DNA here is from genome assembly GCA_002079205.1 of Phalaenopsis hybrid cultivar. Lineage (NCBI taxonomy): Eukaryota > Viridiplantae > Streptophyta > Magnoliopsida > Asparagales > Orchidaceae > Phalaenopsis > Phalaenopsis hybrid cultivar. The sequence continues at coordinate 51,694 of JXCR01132106.1, forward strand.
GGTTCACAGTCCAAGCCCATAATGTTGTATCCAATCTAGTGGACCAATCTATTCTACTAGGGTTCACAGTCTTTTAAGTATTTGTTTAATCTCTTTGTTAGAAACTTTTGCTAATCCACTGGTTTGAGGGCGATAAGCAGTAGAGATTCTATGAATAATATTAAATTTTTCTGCCAATCTCTGAATATATTTATTCCTAAAATGAGATCCTTCATCAGTAATTATCATCCTATGTATTCCGTATCTAATAAAAATATTTTTCATTAAAAATCTTGAAACACTTTTAGTGTCACAGCGAGGTAAAGCTTGTGCGATCCACTTAGAAACGTAGTCCACTGCAATTAATACATATAAGTTCCCAAATGAAGGAATAAATGGTCAAATAAAATCTAATCCCCAAACGTCAAAGATCTCAACTTCTAACATGAAATTCAGAGGCATTTCATTTCATTGAGATATATTGCCTACTCGTTGACATTGATCACAAGTTTTTATGTATTTATAAACATCCCGTCCCCAAACATCAAAGATCTCAACTTCCAATATGAAATTTAGAGGCATTTCATTTCTTCTAGCCAAACATCAAAGATCTCAACTTCTAACATGAAATTCAGAGGCATTTCATTTCTTCTAGATCCCATAAAATCTAATCCCTAAACGTCAAAGATCTCAACTTCTAACATGAAATTCAGAGGCATTTCATTTCTTCTAGATATATTGCCTACTCATTGACATCGATCACAAGTTTTTATTATCTAAAACATCTCTAAAGATGGTAGGCCAATAAAATCCAGCTTGTAAAATTTTATAAGCAGTTTTATCAATCCCAANATGTCTATAAACATCTCTATATATACTATGCCAACAAAATCCATCTTGTAAAATTTTATAAGTAGTTTTATCGCTTCCAAAATGTCCTCCAAATTCAGAATCATGACATTTTTGAATAATCAATTCAGTTTCTTCATAAGGTACACATCTCCTCATAATCTGATCCTTACATTGTTTATATAAATAAGGCTCATCCCAAAAATATGCTTTCGCATCATGAATGAATTTCATTTGCTGTTGCAATGTCAGCATAGGTGGAAAAATATCACTTGCAATATAGTTAATAATATTAGCATACCATGGTATTTTTCACATACTAACATTATAAAGCTATTTATCAGGGAAACTATCTGTAATTTCATTGTCAACATCAGATAATTCATGGTTTTCTAATCTTGACAAATGATCAGCAATTTGATTATCAATTCCCTTTCTATCAATAACTACAAGATCAAATTCTTGCATCAATAATATCTATCTAATCAACCCTTGGTTTGGCATATTCTTTTGCATCAGATATTTAATAGCTGAGTGACCAGTGTGCACAACACATTTAGCTCCAATTAAATAACATCAAAATTTATCTAAAGCATATACGATAGCTAGTAGCTCTTTTTCAGTAACAGTATAGTTAATTTAAGCATCATTAAGAGTTTTACTAGCGTAGTATATCACCTTAAAAATCTTTTCATACATTTGTCCAACCACAGCTCCAATAGCATAATCACTAGCATCACACATCAGTTCAAATGGTTTCTCCCAGTTAGGTAAAACTACAATAACATAATCACTAGCATCGCACATCAGTTCAAATGGTTTCTCCCAGTTAGGTGAAACTATAATAAAGGGTCGTGATTAATTTTTCTCTTAATAACTCAAAGACATTTAAATAGCTTTCAGTAAACTCAAATTTCTTGTCCTTTTCTAAACGTGATTAATTCTTCCTTTAATAACTTTAAGGCATTTAAACAGCTTTCAATAAATTCAAATTTCTTGTCCTTTTGTAAAAGTTGGCATAGAGGTTTGATAATTTTTGCAATTCAAATGGTTTTCCCAATTAGGTGAAACTATAATAGGGGTTGTGATTAATTTTTCCTTTAGGCATTTAAATAGGTTTCAGTAAACTCAAATTTCTTATCCTTTTCTAAAAGTTGGCATAGAGGTTTAGTAACTTTTAAGAAATCTTTAATAAAGCGCCTGTAAAAACCAACATGTCCCAGAAAACTTCTAACTTCTCTTTACATTACGTAGGAGGTGTTAGTTTAGATATAACTTGAATTTTTGCAGGGTCTACTTCCATACCATTTTTTAATTAGTAAAATCCAACATGTCCAAGAAAACTCCTAACCTTTCTTACATTAGTAGGAGGTGTTAGTTTAGATATAATTGAATTTTTGCAGGGTCAGCTTCCATACCATCTTCCAAAATTTTATGCCCTAACACAATTCCTCCTGCAACCATAAATTAATTTTTGCAGGGTTTGCTTCCATACCATCTTCCAAAATTTTATGCCCTAACACAATTCCTCCTGCGTTGCAGGGTCTGCTTCCATACCATCTTCCAAAATTTTATGCCCTAACACAATTCCTCCTGCAAAACTTCTAACCCCTCTTACATTAGTAGGAGGTGTTAATTTAGATATAACTTGAATTTTTGGAAGGTCTGCTTCCATACCATCTTCCAAAATTTTATGCCTTAATAAAATTCCTCCTGCAACCATAAATTGACTACTTTCATACCATTTTTTGAAATTTTATGTCCTAACACAATTCCTCCTGCAACCATAAATTGATAGGTTCCATACCATCTTCCAAAATTTTATGCCCTAACACAATTCCTCCTGCAACCATAAATTCATAACCTCTCTTACATTAGTAGGAGGTGTTAGTTTAGATATAACTTGAATTTTTGCAGGGTCTGTTTCCATACCATTTTTCAAAATTTTATACCCTAACACAATTCCTCCTACAACCATAAATTGACATTTCTCCCAATTTAGAACTAAATAAGTTTTTTTCGCATAACTCTAAAACTTTTTCAAGATAAATTAAGCATGCGTCAAATGATGTTCCAAATTAGAGAAATCATCCATAAATACTTCTAATCCATCATTAATTAACTTACTAAATATAGACATCATACATCTCTGGAATGTTGCAGGTAGAAATCATCCATAAATACTTCTAATCCATCATCAATTAACTTACTAAATATGGGCATCATACATCTATGGAATGTTGCAGGTGCATTACACATAACTCTAAAACTTTTTCAAGATAAATTAAGCATGCGTCAAATGATGTTCCAAATACAGAAATCCATAAACACTTCTAATCCATCATCAATTAACTTACTAAATATAGACATCATACATCTTTGGACTAAAACTTTTTCAAGGTAATTTAAGTATGCGTCAAATGATGTTCCAAATACAGAGAAATCATCCAAGATAATTTAAGCATGCTCAAATGATGTTCCAAATACGTAAGATAATTTAAGCATGCTTCAAATGATGTTCCAAATACAGAGAAATCATCCATAAATACTTAAGATAATTTAAGCATGCGTCAAATGATGTTCCAAATACAGAGAAATCATCCATAAACACTTTCTAAGCATGCGTCAAATGATGTTCAAAATACAGAAAAATCATCCATAAATACTTCCAATCCATCATGTCAAATGATGTTCCAAATACAGAGAAATCATCCATTAATACTTCCAATCCATCATCAATTAACATTCCAAATATAGAGAAATCATCCATAAAGACTTCCAATCCATCATCAATTAACTTACTAAATATTAGAGAAATCATCCATAAATACTTCTAATCCATCATTAATTAACTTACTAAATATAGACATCATACATCTCTGGAATGTTGCAGGTAGAAATCATCCATAAATACTTCTAATCCATCATCAATTAACTTACTAAATATGGGCATCATACATCTATGGAATGTTGCAGGTGCATTACACATAACTCTAAAACTTTTTCAAGATAAATTAAGCATGCGTCAAATGATGTTCCAAATACAGAAATCCATAAACACTTCTAATCCATCATCAATTAACTTACTAAATATAGACATCATACATCTTTGGACTAAAACTTTTTCAAGGTAATTTAAGTATGCGTCAAATGATGTTCCAAATACAGAGAAATCATCCAAGATAATTTAAGCATGCTCAAATGATGTTCCAAATACCTTTTTCAAGGTAATTTAAGCATGCATCAAATGATGTTCCAAATACAGAGAAATCATCCATAAATAAATCCAGCCCATCGTCAATTAATTTACTAAATATGGACATCATACATCTCTGGAATGTTGCAGGTGCATTACATAGTCCAAAAGGCATTATTCTAAACGCAAAAGTTCCAAAAGGACTAGTAAATATTGTTTTTTTCTTGATCTTCAGGAGCAATAGGAATTTGATGGTAACTGGTATATCCATTTAAAAAGCAAAAATATTTGTGCCCAGCAAGTCTATCTATCATTTGATCTAGAAATGGTAGGGGAAAATGATCTTTCCTGGTGGCAGTGTTTAATTTTCTAAAATCAATGCAGATGCGCCACCCAGTGACTTGCCTGATAGGTATCAACTCATTATTTTCTTTTGTTTCAATAGTCACTTCTCCTTTCTCTGGTACACAATGAATTGGACTTACCCATGCACTATCTGAAATAGGATATATAATTCCAGTATCTTTTACGAACACAATGAATTGGACTTACCCATGCACTATCTGAAATATGATATATAATTCCAGTGTCTAAGCACAATGAATTGGACTTACCCACGCACTATCTGAAATAGGATATATAATTCCAGTGTCTAACCTTTCTTTTTTTACTACTTCTTTCATTATAGGGTTTAACCTCCTTTGTGGATCAACTCTTTGTTTAGAGTGTTCATCTAATATAATTCTGTGCATACATATCGAATGATTGATTCCTTTAATATCTGCTAAGGTCCAACCAAAAGCTCTCTTATATCTTTTCAATGTATCTAT
>JXCR01132106.1:56660-85643 GCA_002079205.1 Phalaenopsis hybrid cultivar
TCTATTAATGAATAAGGCTCATCAAAAGGTTTTGACATTAAAGAACCACCAGCCACAGCATCTATAATTGATATAAGAGATCTCACTAATCCATTATAAAAAGTTTGAATTATTAACCAGTCTGGTAACGAATGATGAGGGCATTTCCTAAGAAGATCTTTAATTCTCTCCCAAGCTTCATATATTGACTCTCCATCAATCTGATAGAACGATGTTATGTCATTTCTTAGTTTAGCAGTTTTGGATGGAGGGAAATATTTGGATAGAAATTTCTATGACAGTTCTCCCCAAGTTCTAATAGATCCAGGTGGTAACGAATTTAACCACATCTTAGCCTTGTCCCTCAGTTAAAAAGGAAAAAGTCTAAGTCTAATAGCATCGTTTGAGACTTTATCATATTTAAAAGTAGCACACAGCTCTAAAAAACTAGCGAGGTGTAAGTTCGGATCTTCATTTGGTGTACCTCCAAATTGATTGCTTTTTAAAAACTAGTGAGGTGTAATTTATGATCTTCATTTTGCTTACGTCCAAATTGGTTGTTTTGTACTATTTGGATAATAGCACGTTTAAGCTCAAATGAATTAGCAGCTACATCGGGATTTTGGATAGTTAAGTGAATTTCATATGTTGTAATATTTGCATAATCTCTTAAGGGTCTAGGTTGGTGTTCATTCATAATGTTTTCCACTGTATCACAATTTCTAGGTTTTTTTCAATTTTCTAATTTTTCTAACAGTTCGTTCTAATTCTGAATCGTATGGTATAAGATTTTCAGGTCCAAATTTGCGCATACAATTTAAAATTAGTACTCAGTAATATAATTAAAAATATAAATAAAAATATATAGATATATAGATACATTGCAATTTAAGTAAAAACTTTTTAATAATTCTAATATGTCTGTTACTTCTAAAATTCTCCCCAGCAACGGCGCCAAAAACTTGACCAACCTTTTTGTAAATCAAGAATTACAAGAACTTGATGACGCTACTAGAAGATTTAAATTCCAGCAATGATGCCAAAAACTTGACTGTGACTTTATATATATATTTGATTTAATAAAGATGTATATATATAATATTCAATAATGTTAAAGTTGATTTTTCAACACAAGTATACGTATCGCCTAAGTAATATAGGGTTCTAATGGAGTCCTAGATATCAATCCCAAAGGGAGAAATAGAATACTACAGAATAAGATTTAATAAAAAGTAATACTTCAACTACAACAACGTTCAAGTTGCTTATTTGTCACTAATAGACAATTGAAATAAGTAGATAATTTTGGATAGTAACTAATTATAGAGAATAATGTTTAATTGTGATATTCAATATATAAGAAAGCATCATTCTCCTTGCCAAGAAATTATAGTGATGATCTAATGTGAGTTCAATACGAAAAAACATCATTCTCCTTGTCAAGAAATTATAGCTAATGAGGTTTTTAATGTGATATTCAATATATAAGAAAGCATCTTTCTCCTTGTCAAGAAATTATAGTGAAGTTCAAATGTGATATTCAATATATAAGAAAACATCATTCTCCTTGTCAAGAAATTATAGTGAATGGAGGTTTAATTTGTGATATTCAATATCTAAGAAAGCATCCTTCTCCTTGTCAAGAAATTATATTGAATGGATTGAGGTTTTTAATGTGATATTCAATATATAAGAAAACATCCTTCTCCTTGTCAAGAAATTATAGTGAATGGACTGTGATATTCAATATATAAGAAATCATCCTTCTCCTTGTCAAGAAATTATAGTGAATGGATAAGAGAATTAGTTCAATTATATTGTGTCAAATAGGAGCATACTTATTCTTTACCCTTTTGTCCAGGCATAAAGAACATTGACTAATCCTATGCTTGGTTACGGATTCTGCGGCTAGGCTGAGAGGACATCGGCTCTCACTTTGGAGCTCCCACGTTCGTCTCACCTGAGGGCTAACATCTACACATTAGCACCCAAACGATAGTACCAAAATGAGGATTTTAGTCTGTCACTCTAAAATCTCCAATTCTACACCCGATAGTAATATTTTCCTATTTATTTGCACCCNTATCTTTTAATTTTCCAGAAAGCTTTTTCTGAATAATTGCACTACACTCTTCGCTAAATGCAACAGTTTCGTTATCTGAGAACTTCCTCTTCTTGTTCAGAATATCTTTCATAAACTTCACATAATTGGGCATTTTCTCGAAGTGAATATTCACCGTTAACTTCTTAAGAATTTCCAAAAAATTTGAAAATTGTTTATTTTGTTTAAAGGAATCGGTGGTGGAGGTTTTTCCACGGTAACTTTCATTGGTGTAAATGGATAATCTAAATCTGGGTATTCATGATCTTTTTCTTTTTCGGTATCCACTTTTTCTTTTTTAGTTTTTATTTCTTTTTGTACTCTAATTCTTTTCCACTTCGTAATTGAATTGCCTTGATTTGTTTTTTTCCTTGATCTTTAGGATTTGGTTCNCCCTGAGGGCTAACATCTACACTTCAGCACCCAAACGATAGGACGTAATTGAGGATTTTAGTGTGTCACTCTAAAATTTCTAATTCTACGCCGATAATTTTATTTCCCTATTTATTTGCACCCAACTTTCAAGGATTTTGACCTCCCTAAATCTTGGATGTAAACTTCACTTTAGTTGTAAAACTCAACATATTTTAACAAATCAATTGTAAGATTGAAAGTAAATTAAGATCAAAGTAAAAAGATCATCACAACTTCTTTAACATTCTCATGACTCAACCAATTCAAATCACCATTTCACAAAATCTCAAGACAAGTAGAGAGACAGAGAAAACTACTCAGAACTCATGGAGAAGATACGACAAAACTTAGAACTTATATATAAAAGCAAAGTCATACAAACTTTAATAAGTAAATACCACTTATCTCTAATCTTTTCACAAGTAAACTCCTCAATGTTCCTCTAAATCTCTTCCTTTTTTTACAACACACAGAATTCTTCTTCGAAGCGGCATGGAGGAANACTTTACAACACACAGAATTCTTCTTCGAAGCGGCAAGGATGAAGAAATCTCTCACTTTCCCTCTACTCTTACAATCTCTCGAAGAATTCCTCACAATACTAATCCTAAATTAAACTCTCTACACTCTACAAACAACAAAAACTTAGCGGACACCACCATGGGGCTCCTCTTTTTTTGGCCCAAATGTTTCTCTTAAAGTTGTAGAAGAGTTTTCCAAGAGTTTCCTAAGCGTCCCTTAAAAAATCATCCACATTCAATGCATCTATTAAGAGAACCGTCGTTCTCTCCATCAGCAGCTTCGATAGCGCCGTCGGCGGCCTTGTAGAATATTTGATTTTGGACTCTCGGGAAAAACCCGTCGTCGGCGACGTTGGGCTCACCGTCAGCGCCCTAGTTCAAATCTTCATATTTTGGTCCTTTTTGCTCCAAATTCGCTCCTTTTTGCATATTTTTGCTCCAATGACCATAATCAACATACCTGTAAAAAAACATAAAAAATACCCTTCTTTAGAATGCATTATCATCAATATTAATATAAAATAGGTATGAAAATCTCAGCATATTTTTCTTTGGTCACGATCTGCAAACAACACGAGGATCTGCAACATCACATCTTTTCTTAGCAATTAAACAACAAGTCATAGGATCTCAAAGTTTTTCTTCTAGTGTAACATAAATTCTCAACTTCTCTCTAGGCCTTTGTTTGGCTCGGCTATTGGATGGCCATTGGTCACCAATCAAAATCATAATTATAGGTTCTATTTGTTTTGCCTTTTTTTATCATCTATTATTATAAATGCATTTGAATAATTTGAACACATGCATTGGAATATATGATTGAATTTATAGGATTGACATGTCAAAGATTTTTTTTGAAGCCTTTCATACGATTTGAGATCCAAGATTTTTTTGGATCATCCATCATCAATTCAAGGATTTTCTTAGAAGAGGACTTGCATACTCTTCCATGATATCTCTGCCACCCTAGAAATAATCATACTATTTTTTCCAATTCTTCATTTAGATTGATTATCCATTCACCTCACAATTATTCAAAGACTACTTATGCAAATTTATGAGAACTTGGGGCTTGCCTTATGAACATTGATCGACGACTTTAGTAGGAGTGCAAGGGACCTTTCTAAATTAAAATGCATGCCGAAATTATAGCCCTTATCCTTTATCACATATTTTATCACATAACACAATACCAATTGAAGACTCTCAATAGTTGAATTATCAAGAACCATCAACATTTGCTTTTCCCTAATGTTAATTCGACTTAGAAGTTTCTTTAATATCTCCTTTTTAGGAAGACCTATATTAAAATTTATACAGGAGAATTTATTACATTTAATCGTTAGAGATCTTTTATTTAGAATGTCCATTTAATTATTGTTGCGCCAACAAGATAGCATGCTTGTTAGCATCACAAATGAATATTCATGTAGAAGATAACTATTTTAAAGTCAAATCCAAGATGGATGTATGACATGGTGGACCCAAATCAGGGTCACACATGTCCTTTAAGATATTGTTATGTAGCATGACAACTGAATAAAATAAGACTGCCACTCATTGCATACGGTCAATCACTGCCTGCTCCAATGCCACCGTTGTCAGTATGCATCAATTTCTATCATTTTTGGGTGTTAACCAACGCCACTAGTTGCATGCACATTACTTGCATGACCACTGCCCGTTGCTACCCTCGACACCACTCACTTGCCATGTATTGTGGCCGTCAACTTTAAAGAATTTATTTTACATTGAATTTGTTTTTATTCAAAGAAATTTTTTTTTGAATAGGTTGTTTATTAAGCTAAACAATTCTAAAAGATATGAAATGAAACATATTAATCAGTTGAACATTACATTCTTTTTATAGCCCAAATATTTTGTAATATTCTAAACTGTGTACTTCATTGAGCATTCCGAAAAAAAAAATGACTTCGTTGGCTCAACCAATGGTCTAAGTCCACTTCAAATAATCTGATAATTAGTACGCATCAGTTTTGTAGTGGAGAACAACTCTCATTAAGAACATAATTCAAACCATTGAAGCTGGTCATTATCAACGACTACTCGCAACGGTCAGAAAAAAATTTTAAGAAAGTCCCCCCCACCCAAAAAAAAAAATTGATGGAGGATGTTAAGAATTCTTCTTTCTCAATTTGAGATTTGGCTCTGTTTGAAGAAAGCATAGCAGAGAAGTGGAGATGACGAGATCAGACGAATGGGGCGAGCAAAGCTGGAGATGAAGTACCAAGAGAACCTCCGAGCCCGCCGCACAAGTTACATGACAAGAATGACAGGATTGAAGAGGAAGGCCTTCGAACTCTCCGTCCTTTATGGCATTCACGTGCTGATTGCCTCCTACTCACCAGAACTTAACGCCGTTCAATCCTGGCCGGAACATGACTCCGACGAATTTCGCCGGATAAAAGAGCGTTATGTCCAATTTCGTAGATCTGAGATGGGGAGCCAAAACCATTCAATGCTTTTTTCCTTCTCTTCCGCTGGCTTCTCTTAGTTTCTTACTTTATTTTCAAATTAAATAAAAATTACAAAAAGAAATCGAAATTTCAATCCTAATTTAGCATCTTAAGTTTAAGTAAAATTATAAATTGCTAAGTATTTTGTCATCTAAAACTAATCATTCCTGTAGGTTTGATATTCGGGACTTAATCAAAAAAGTTATATAGTACTTGTTAATGATATGTATACCTTCGTAGTATCCCCTATTGAAATATTATAGTTGTATTCTTAATTGCTTCATACTAAAAAAATTACATAGACTTTTCTTTGGATCAAGTTTTTGGCTGTCGTTGCAAATTAAGAATATCTATAAGGAAATTAATTGCATATATCACATTTTAATTCTATCTATATAGAAAGACATGATCAAGTTTTTGGTGCCGTTGCCAGGGAAGGAAGGAAAATAATTATTAGTAATGTACAAAAAATTTCAAAAAGTTTTTGGATAACAAAATTTTTAGTAAGTCTTATTTAAAATTTAAAGATTTATTTTAGGAATATTATAGTGTTATTTTAGATAAAGTTTTTTTTTGTGTGTTTTTATTTTTTGCTGTATTTTATTTTATTATTTTTAATAGTAATGTATGCGTAGTTCAGGTTCTACATGACTAGTGCTTTACGATTCTTAATCAGAAATAACTATTATAAAAATTAAAAAAATGAAAATTACTGAAAAATTTCAAGAAATGATAAATCAAAATAATCAAAATGTTGAAGTGTTTAGACCATTAAGAGATTATGCAAACCCTATGATGGATGAACTTCATTGTAGTATTCAAAAACCCGCTATAGTGGCTAAATCATTTAAGCTTAAACCCGCTATTATACAAATGGTATCAAATAATCAGTTTGGGGGAGCACCAATTGAAAGTCCAAATTTACATCTTGCCAATTTTTTAGAATCGTGTGCTACATTTAAATATTAAGGTGTATAAGATGATGCTATAAGACTTAGATTATTTTCTTTTTTTTCATCAGACTCTCTTCTTCTTCTGTAGTTAATTTTGAGGAAATTATAACAGGTAATGTTGAGGATTCACCAAAAAGGCATACTTTCAATGTTCAAGAAGTAACTTAAACTCAAGCTCAAGTAGTTTTTCAATTGATGGACAAAAAAATTTATCTTTTTCTATCGTATTCAAAACTTCAAAAAATTTGAAACTTTATTATATAAATCTTCATATTGATCTAATTCCTCTTCTTGCTCATGTTCCAACTCTTTCATTTTAATTTTCTTTTCATAAGTTACTTTGAAATGACATTCACTTAAATATCTTATCACATTTATTCCATAGTATTCATCATACTTATCTTTTACAGGGTATTTCATTGATTTAGAAATATTAAATGTAAATGTCTGATCATTGACGCGCATAGTTAATTCTCCTTTATGCACATCTATTATTGTTCTTCCTGTAGCTAGGAAAGGTCTCCCCAAAATGATTGGAATCTTCTTTATCTTCTTCCATCATATCTAACACAATCAAATCAACAAGAAAATTCAATTGATCCACTTTCACTAGGACATCTTCTATAACTCTTTTAGGATAGGTTATTGAACGATCTTCTAACTGCAGAGTTACAGTAATAGGGGTTATTTCTCCTAATCTCAATCTTTTAAATATTGATAATGGCATAGAGATGGTATAGAGTTGATTCTTGCACCTAAATCACATAAAGCTTTCCCATAAAATCTGCTCCTATTGCACATGGAATTATGAGCTACCAAGATCTTTAAGTTTTTAAGGAAGCTTTTTCTGAATTATAGCACTGCACTCCTCACTAAGTGCAACAGTTTCATTATCTTCAAACTTTCTTTTCCTGTTAACAATATCCTTCATGAACTTCACAGAGCTTGGCATTTGTTCTAAGTCTTCAGCAAATGAAATATTAATTGTAAGCTTCTTAAAAATTTTCATAAATTTAGAAAATTATTTATCCAACTTTTATTATCGGAGCCTCTGAGGAAATGGAGGTGATGGTTTTTTCATGTCAACTTTAAGTGGAGAAATAGGTCTGTCTAAACTTTTCGGAGCGTCCTCTTCTGGTTCTTCAATCTTTTCTCTCTCAACTTTAATTTCTTTGTGAACTCTACCATCAAACTCTCTTATGCTTCTAAGTTGAATGGCTTTTACTTGCTCTTTATTCTGGCCTTTTGGATTTACTTTTATATTACTAGGAAGTGTTCATTGGGATCTAGTACTTAATGAATTTATTATTTGTCCCAACTGATTCTTAATATTTCTAATTGTAGCTTCTTAACTTTGTAACTAATTTCCCATTTGTAAAACCACTTCTTCTCCTTAAAGTATGGATTACTATTAAAACCTGGAGGGTAAGTAGGTTTATAATTACTATTCCCTTTGTTGTTCTAGTTTTCCAATGGGATTACTTGATTGTTCCCACATTGTTGATTATTACCACCCGAAGTATTATTCCAGTTAAAATTGGGATGGTTTTTCCAACCTGGGTTATAATAATTTAAATATGGGTTATTCTGCTTGTTGTTTATGGAATTTAAAGTTTCTAATGATGCTTTAAAATCTATCATTTGGCCTGATGAATTCTCTTCAGTCAAGGAAATTGGTTGAGAAAAATTCATTCCAAATTGGTCTAACTTCCTTGAAATTGCAGCAACTTGAAAATTGATTGAGAAAAATTCATTCCAAATTGGTCTAACTTCCTTGAAATTGCAGCAACTTGATTTGCTATTGAGAAAAATTCATTCCAAATTGGTCAACTTCCTTGAAATTGCAGCAACTTGATTTGCTAACAAGCAAGAGCATCAGTTTCATGAATATTGGCTACTTTCTTAAGATTTATGCTTTCGGAAGGCCATTAAAAATTATTTGTACTCATTTCTTAGATTAAAGCATAAGCGTCATTAAATGGTTTTGACATCAATGAATCACCAGCAGTGACATCGATAAATCTAATAGATTTAAGAAATCCAGCTAATCCATTGTAAAAGGTTTGAATTATTAATCAATCTAGTATAGCATGGTATGGATACTTTCTGAAGAGTTCTTTAAATCGTTCTCATGCTTCATAAATAGATTCCCCTTAAAACTGACAAAAAATGTAATATCTTTTCTAAGCTTCGCAGCTTTTTATGGTGAAAAATATTTAGCAAGAAATTTGTGCTAAATCACTCCAAGTTCTGATAGATCTAGATGATAATGAATGTAACCATATATTAGTGTTATCTCTCAGTGAGCTAGGAAATAATCTAAATCTTGTAGCATCATATGATACACCATCTAGCACACAATTCTAGAAAATTGACAGAATGTAAATTTGGAACTTCAGTTGATGCTTCCCCAAACTGATTATTTGATAACATTTGCATAATAACAGGTTTAAGCTCAAATGAATTAGCCACTACAACTGGTTTTTGAATACTACAATGAAGTTCATCCAACATTTTGATTATTTTGATTTGTCATTTCTTGAAATTCTTCAGTAATTTTTATTTTTATTTTCTAATAGTTCTTTCTAATTCAGAATCATAAGACACAAGTCCTGTAGAACATGAACAACACATACATTATTATAAAACGCATAAACTAAAATATAAAAAACAAAACTATAATATTTCTATAATAAAACTTAAAGTTTAAATAAGGCTTCGTAAAAATATAAATTTTGCTTTCTAAAAACCTCTTTTGAAAATTTCTAACGTTTTCTCCAGCAACGGTGCAAAAAACTTGATCTTGATTCTTTAGTATAGATGTTTATTACGATGTATGTGATTATATGCTTAATTTCTTTGATAATGATTCATATTTTTTGCATTAAAGTCAAAAACTTGATCTAGAGCAAAAGCTAGGCAAATTCTTCACTATAAAGCGAAAAAGCATACATTTAGAATATTTAAATATGGGATACTACACAATTATACATATCGTTATAAAGTAATATAGGACTTTTCTATTAAGCCCCGAATATTGAACCCACAGGGAAAACTGGCAATATACACTTTTCTTTAAAATTATAAAGTTTAGATAACAAAAATCATACTTAGCAAAATATTCTTACTTAAACTTAAGATACTATAATAGGAATGAAAATTTGATTCTTTTTATAATTTTTTATATTTGAAAATAAAGTACGTAATTAATTAACTAACTAAATATTTGCAAGAAGAAACCAATATAAGTAAAATATCTTTTCCCTTATCATGAATCAGTAATAAGTATAGAAATTTTGTTGTGGGAATATTCTAAATGTGTTATGTCAAATAGGAACAACAATATTCTTTACCCTTACTAGAGATGCTATAAAGAACATTGGATAATCTATAGTTTGAATAGATTTGAAGACCGGTTAGGCATGGAAGATATCAGCTATCACTCTATAGTTCCCTCTTCTCCCTCCACATGGGAGCTAACATCTCGTATCAAAACCTAAAACTATAAAGCAATTTGGGGGTTTTAGCCTGTCACTCGAAAGTCCTCTAATTCTACACCTATGAAAGTTTATTTCCCTATTATTTGCTCTTAACCCCATAACTACATTCTCATTCATGAAATCAATATGTGATTCTTACCATTTGTTGACTGAGACAATACCATCTCAGATCTTATATGTTCTCACAAAAGGTATTAACATCTTAATTGGTCAAATCAAGAAGTAAATGAAGTATAAGGTTTCAAGTCAACACAACTTTTTCCAACATTGAAGTCTAATACTTCATACAACTTCCTTTCAACACTTAATCACTTATCATTTTAAGAAAAAAGATAAAGAGAACTACTCAGAATTCATGGAGAAAACACAACCACACATAAGTTTAAAAGTAGAAATCATGCACACATACAATAAATCTAAATTAAAACTAAATGTAGTCAGAAAGATAAACACTTATCTTAAGTCTTCTCCACCAAATGTCTTGAAATTCCTTTGAATTCTCTTCATTCACTCACAATACAAACTAAAACTTAAAATAAAATAAAAGTGGTCAGCGGCGGAGGTTACTTGGATGGATGATGGATGTTGGATCCCCTCTCTTGATGATCCAAGTCTTCTTTTATAAAAATCCAAAGAGTGGCTTGGTGTCTCTTCAAAATGTGTTTTCATTCAATGAATCTTTTAGAAGTTGCCTCATTTCAAAAAGCAATTGAATGAATTTTTGTGTCCATGGGTTATTTCCCATGTTTTTACCATGGGTTGCTTCAAACACCTCTTCAAAATTTTGTCTAAATTGAATGAATCATCAAATAACTACTTCTTTCGCTTAAGCGCGGGGTACCTGGCGCTTAGGCGTAGCTCTCTCTGTAGCGTAAGCGACAGTCCTGAGCGCTTAGGCGTCCCAGTTCATTTTTGCACCTTCTCATTTTTTCTCCAAATTTGACCATTTTCACTACTTTTACCATTTTTCTTCAATTTGATTGTTCCTGCAAGAAAAACACACAAATAACTTTCATTAAAGCGCAATATCTCAAAAATAGGTATAAAAATGTCTATAAAAAGTTTATATATTTTAGGTGTATCAAGCACCCTAACCTAGTTCAAGCCAAACCCGATCTGCCTCCTAGTCGAAGTCATGCATAGACCTAACACCATAGCAAATCAACACTTCGAGGACGCTTGTGGACTCAAGGCAGTCGTTTCCAACCAATCCAATTGAAGTCTTACCTCTTCGGCAAAAGTATAGACCAAAGTCCCTAAATTTATGCTCGGTTTAGGCTTTTGTGATGAAAATTTTAATTTCATACATACATAACCGTATAGTATAGCTATGTTCGTCTAGTGTAGTAACAAACTTCACTTAATTTGATTGAGCATTGAGCGAGATCTTAGGGTTAGAAAATGAACGATTCTCGGGTTAGGAGTAATGGGGATGATGAAAGGATGACATCTATTTCGCGAGTGTATTGATCGAACGACAGAGAGCTCGTTGAACGTAAGCAATAACCAAAATTGAAGGAAATGGACGTTAAAAGTCAATTGTAAAAATTTCAGAGCCACAAAATTATTTTTAATATAAAAGTATACTTTCCAAGTAAATAAAGATTTTGGCTTAAAATAATTAAAAGAAATAAAATATGAATACCTCCTCTAAATGTCAAAGAGCATCCAAAATTGGGTGGCATTAACGTAAAAAAAGCTAAATTTAGGTGTTATATATGTAAATACATAGGAATTGGGAGCTACGTTTGTAAATGCCCTTCAAAAAATTCTAACATTACCATCACAAAAGGGGATGAGATTTAAAGCCCAATTTAATCAGAATTCAGAGCTTATATCGTTGATCACTCATTAAATACTTGTGCACATGAGTCATAAAAGATGATAAAATTATGCCCACTAAATTTAATTTAGCACTAAAATAAATGAAAAATATTCAACACATTTTCAAAAAATAAAAAATGTTCTTCCATCACTACTTGGAATAAATTAATTTACTTTGCTTTCTTTGCGAGGCGCATCACTGCAGATTCTTATCCCACTCAAAATGTAGCCGCCGAAAGCACTCATTTGCATGTGCGGATGGGTGCGCGATGGGAGAACCTGCAATATCAAAATATTGATCAAAGATTTTATAAATAGTTATCTTAAACATATCATGTTAACTTAGAAACTAATAGAAAAATCAATTATATGTATAAAAAAGGGGGCATCATTTACATACATACCACATCCTTCTTATATATTTACAATATCAAACATCTAAACTTTCATATATATGTATACACATATTACTCGGTCTTTCATATTGTATAAAAAAATATCACTATCACAAAGTTTTTAAAAGTACAATACATATTTCATGTATAGATTTTTAAAGCCAAAGTTCTATGAATGCAAATATCAAATTTTTAAAAGTTAGTGAAAATTGAAATTAATATATATATATATATATATATATANTCCACAACAAAACATCAAAAATATCTTTTCCTTAAAGTACAATATCATTAAAAACAGTATAAAAGAGGTATGAAAATCTCAACATATTTTCCTTTGGTCAATCTTCTTTGAGGAAATGCCTGGGGTTTATGATCATCTTCCATCAGGATTCTATGCATACAAATAGAGTGATCAATCCTCTTTATATCTGTTATGGTCCATCTGAAAGCTTTCTTATAATCCCTTAAAATATCCATTAACTTCTGCTCTTATAAATGAGTCAAATTTAAGGATATGATAACTGGTAATGTAGATGACTTCCCTAAGTAAGCATACTTTAAGTGTGTGGGAAGCACCTTCATCTCAAGCTCAAGGGATTCCTCAACATAAAGAATAAGAGTTTTACTAGTTTTTATCGTATCAAGAATCTCAAACCTCTCTTGAACAAATTTTAAATCTTTAGTAGTCAATAGGTTTGATTCATCCTGAATAGTTATGTCTTCCTCATCATCTGACTTTGGCTCTACTGATTTAACTTCAATACTTTCTTAGAAATGGCTGCTATAGAAATAATCAATTAAGTCCATTCAAAAACATGCACCTTAATTTTCTTTGGATGAATATTTCATAGATTTCAAGAAATTAAATGTAACTTCCTAATCATTTACTCTCATAGTTAATTCACTTTTTTATACATCTATCATCGCTTGTCCAGTGGCTCAGAAAGGTCTACGATTGGAATTTTTTATCTTCCTTCATATTTAACACAATGAAATCAACATAGAAGATAAATTTATCCACCTTGACTAAAACATCTTCTATAACCCACTTTGGATAAGCGATATATTGATCAGCTGGATGAAGGGTTACAGTAGCAAGAGGCACTTCTCCTAATCCTAACATTCTAAAGATAGATAATGACATGATTTTTATACTTGCTCTAAGATCACATAAATCTTTTCCAAAAAATCTTTCTTCTATTGCACAAGGAATAGTAAAGCTCCCAAGATCCTTAAGTTTCTTAGGAAGCTTTTTTTTGAATGATAGTATTGCACTCTTCCCTAAGTGTAACTGTCTCATAATTGCTAAACTTCCTCTTCTTGTTAAGAATATCTTTCATGAACTTTACATAACTGAGCATTTACTCCAAAGCTTAGGCAAAATGGAATATTAAAATTTAGCTTCTTAAATACTTCCAAAAATTTTGAAAATTGTTGTTCTAACTTCTGTTGTTTGAGTTTTTAAGGAAATGGAGGTGGTGGTTTTTCTAAATTAATTATAGTTGGAGGGACTAGTTCTTCTAAGTCTTTAAGGATATTCTCTAAAGGTTTTCAGTTTCCACAGTCTCCTTTTCAACATGAATCTCTTTCTGAACTACATCCTCCAATCTCTTCCACTCCTTAGTTGGATAGCTTTTACATGCTCATTATTCTTCTCCTTAAGGTTAATCTCAATGTTGCTAGGAAGAGTTCCTTGAGGTAAATTACTAAGGGCGTTAACAATTTATACGAACTAGTTCTTTGTGTTCCTTATTGTTGCATCTTGACTTTGTAGTTGACTCTCCATCTACAATATAGCCTCCTCCCATGACAACTTCTTCTCCTTAAATTATGGATTAGAGTTAATTCCTAGAAAAAAGGGAGGTTTATAGTTGGTTCTACCCTTCTTATCTCAACTTCCTAAAGGATTTGCGTTATTATTTTCCCATCGTTGGTTTCCCTCACCATAATTATTATTTCAATTAAAGTTAGGATGGATAAGGGTTGTTAGGTCTATTATTAATTGCATTTAAGGTCTCAAATGATGAAGTACTAGCAACAACCATTTGTCCAAATGAATTTTTCTCAATTATTGGAGGTACTTAAGGTTGGTTCATTCTAAATTGATCTAGCTTCCTTAATATTGTTGCTACTTGATAAGTTAGAATTGGCAGCACATTTTTATCATGCATACTAGATACCTTCCTAGGGTTTAATCTTTCAAAAGGTCATTGAAGATTTAATGGCCATCTCTTCAATCAAAGAGTAAGCCTCATCAAATGGCTTAGACATGAGTGAACCACCAACAAAAACATCAATAATAGATCTAAGGGATCCTACTAAAAAATTATGAAAAGTCTGGCAAAATTAATCAATCAGGCAGAGCATGATATAGACAATTTCTAAGAAGTTTCTTAAATCATTCCCATGCCTCATAAATTGACTCACCTTATAACTGGCAAAATGAAGTAATATTATTCCTAATTTTAACAGTTTTTAAAGGTAGGAAATACTTAGCTAGTAATTTTGGGGCTAAGTCACCCCAAGTCCTAATCAATCCAGGTGCTAGCGAGTTCAATAAAATTTTAGTCTTATTCCTCAGGGAAAAGAGAAAAGCCTAATTCTATCAGTGTTATTGGCACGCCATTATAATAGAATATAACTCAAAGTTCTATAAAATCTGCTTAGTGCAAATTTGGATCCTCAGATGAGGTTCCCCCGAATTGGTTATTCTGTACTATTTTGATAATATCAAGCTTCAATTCAAATGTGTTAGCTTCTACGGTAAGAGTTTGAATTCTTAAGTGAATTTTAGCTGTCATAGGATTAGCGTAATCCCTCAAGGGTTATGTGTGTTATGATGATCATTAGTAGGCATTTGGTTATCTAAATTGTTTTGATAAATGTTCATCATTTCTTCTAAAGGTTTGTGAAGTTTTTTCTATGTTTTAATTTTTCTAATAGTCCTCTCTAGTTCTAAATTGGATGGTACAAGTCCTACAGGTCTTGCATTACACATTCATTAACTAAAGAATAAACTAGTAAGTTTATCACAAACACACTAGATAAACACTCAAAATTAACTTTTTTTTTTATTTTCCTTTTCTTTTTCAAACAATCACTTACACAATAAAACCATAATTCAAATTTCCATATCTAAGTCTAATTAGTTCAACTAAAATTTCTTAAGTTAACTACACTGTAACTCCCCCGTAATAGAGATAAAAACTTGATACCCGTTCTAGTTCCAGTGCTCCGACACTCTTGCATCTTACGTAAGTATACATGTTGTATCAGTAATATCAGATTCTTTAAGTTAGGAATATCGATCCCACAGAGAGTGAGGGAATTAGACTTAAGAGAAATTCTAGCCTATTAGGATTTGTTCTTAGTTTGAAATCTAGATTAGGTTAAAGCTCTATAAACTCATACTACAATATTGCAATCAATTTTAGAAATTAAATCCTACAAAAATCCTACTTAGCTTAATTAGATTGGTGACTATTAAGGTAAAAATTTACCCTCCGTTGCAATGAGATGAGTAGTGTGTAGGAACGAAATACTTTGAATTATGATTGTTGAAAGTGACAAATATGATCAATTCTGTTCATTACCTTCTCTCGAGTGCAAAAAAAAGTTTAGTTAAACTTGTTTTAATTCCCTAAACCTTGATTTGAACCCATCAAATTTTATTTTCCTATCTATTTGCATTGTCATGCAAACTACTTTTGCTTCACCCAATACTTCAATGTGAATACTCTAATTGTTTCTCCATAGCTCTCCCGAGTCATTTTGATTTGCAACATTTCTTAACCAATCATTTTGCCAGAATAAAAATTAAATTAAGCATAGAATAATAGTCATCACATTAAATATTTAAAATTATTTCTAAAGCATCTGACATTCCTACACAACCAACTTTTTCATCACAAGAGAAAGGTGAGAAGAAACTACTTACAATGCATGAAGGAAACACCACAAATCATCTTTTAAAACAAATTAAATCTACTAAATTTGTATTTAAATACACTACACTAAGAAATATAACACAACACTTAGCTTTTATCATGTAAAAAGTGATGAAGGCACCTCCACCAAGGTACCCAAATGCCTCCTACAATGCTGCATATTTCCCTTACACAATCTTTCAATCCTTTCCAATATCGCAATACAATTATCAAATAAAATAAAATTTATACCCTATTAAGGACTTCCTTTTCCGTCTGTTCCATCTCCAAATATGTCCATATAAGCTCATACTAACTCCCTGGATCGTATGAAGCAACTACAGAAAACTGCCAAGGCAATTTCGGTGCCTAAGGCTGGCACTTAAGCACCAAGATCTCTATTTGTGCAGAAGGTTAGTGGTGCCTAGGTGACACAAGGATGGTTCCAAGGTGCTTGGAGGAGCGCTTTGGCGCCCAAAGGCTGACGCCTAAATGCCAGTAGTCCAAGTAACTTATGATTCTATTCACCTTCACTTCGCTCCTTTTCTTCTCCACTTTGTGCTAGTTCTCCTACTTGTTGTACATGTAAGAAAAATATAAAAAAACACTTCCTTAAAGTGCATTTTTATCCATAAATAAGTGTGAAAGAGAAAAAAAAATAATCATTCTTTAAGTCATATCACATCATCTGAAGGGTGGGTCTTTGAAGCAGGAAGCCCGAAAGCCCCCATTAGCGCTTCTTCGCCCACCAACTTCTTGGCACCTAATATCTTTGTTTGCAAATAAAAATGACTAAAGGATATAAAATTAAAGAAATGAGTAGTAAAAGTGCTAATAAAACCCTATTTATAGTGAGATGCAGCACATAAATTTAGGGACTACAATTATTAGCAATGCAAGAATAAGTAATTATATCATTTAGTTCTCTTATTCTTATGACAGCTGTCACTATCAAAGAAGTAATAGAATCATGGAACAAATTAGGTACATCAATAATGTGGGTGAAAGAAACTCAAAAAGATCCAATGGGTCCCATTAGAAAAGCAGTAGAAGCACGATTATTCATCTTTGCCCCCAATCAATCGAATCTTAGGTCGACCAAAAAACCTCTGATCGAACCAAGGAATGCTATGTGTATACATTGAAAATTACTTGGATGATGACTTACATTAGGAAAATCAATAGACTATAGGAAGTATGTCTGTCATATTACAATAATACCTCTACCTGATAGAACAATCTTTCTCAAGGACGATGAGCCCTCACAACGAACTTCTTTGAAAGAGGTTACTGTAAATCATTTGACCGCCCAATACTCCCACCTTACCAAATGAATACTAGGTGATCAGACCAGATAGTTACAAAAGTGAAACAATGTCAAATACAATTACAAACATGGAACGACGACAACAACATTTACAAGGTAAAAAGTGTTTACATTAGTTGCAAATATGTAAAGCTGCACTGATTTATAGATGGCTGCAATGTTCTCATTCAGTGGAGGACACTCATGAAATTTACCATACTCTTCCAATGACTTATAAATAGGAGGATCATTTTCACGAAAAAGGTTATTGAACAATTCCCAAGAAAACTTAGTATTGCTTGCACCTTATTCTTCTCCTACTCTCTTTCCTCTCATTCAACTAAAGATCAATCATTGGGTGTGATTCACAAGACAATTTACTGTGTCAACATATATAGAACCACTCACTCTCAAATGGTATCAGAGTCAGTCCCTCTAACTAGGACATCTTCATATTATTCTGAAGCTTTTGAAGAAATTCATCAAGATCATAAAAAAATATAAAGAATATCTTAAAGAACAAGGTATTACATATAATTGCCCCAAACATAAAGTATGCCTATGTATAGAAAATTACTCTTATGAATCAAATTTTCCTTCATATAAAACTCAGATGAAAGAATAAAAAGTGTTGAAAAGAAAATTATTATTTGGCGATTTTCTAGATGACATAGGAAATAAACTAGATGTTAAGCTGCATGATTTAAAAAAAAACAACTGGAATTAGGATTATATTCTAAAATCATAACTAATGAACAACTCGTTAATTTATGGAACTAAATCAAAATCAATTAGAAAAGAGTAAATTATTTAAAAATATAATTCAAAGCAGATATAAAAAACTAGCACATATGGAAAGCACTCCTGATATACACAAGTTAGGAATAAGAATAATACAAAATCAACAAATTTTAAAAAATAATATAGCATCGGCAGCCATCCTAGGTGAAATTTGTAATTTAGAGAAATTTTATTCCAATCTTGAAATTTTGGGATAGACAAATATCCAAAGAAACATTCAAGGTTTTATTCGATTAAATGAAGTCATCAATGTTGAAGAACCTTCTTCTTCTTAAAACAAATCTAAAGATTTAATCAATACTTTGACAAAGTATCAATTTATGAATAATCTAATAAATTATCCTTCTGTAGATACTCCAATTCCTATCTCAAATGAAGTCAGCACTAGTTCTAATACTGCCTCTCATTCTAACCATATACCTCCTAGTGTTAGTATTAAAAGAATTCCAATTCCAAAATCTACTAATAAATATATTAATAATAAACCAAAACTATTTGATAATATACCAAAACCTATTAGTGGTCACAGAGTCTATTTAAATATTGATTGTTGTAAAAATATAAATGAAACAATAGACAAATGGGTAATAGAAAATAGTTTAGCAATATATAATTATAATTTAAAAGGAGAAGACATATATAATTATATAGAAAATTCATTAGTAGGAATAACAAAAAAATGGTTTTCAGGACTACACCTAAACAAAAAAATACTATAAGACAAACATGTAACCCAAATAATCCTGGAAGTTGGCTTAGTGAATATGCAAAATATTTAAGAGGAGAATTCTTAGAATATAAAGTCTTGACATTTTTAGTTGAAAAAAGGTGAAAAATTGCATTTCAAGATGCTAAGCACAAAATAAGATCTTTAAATATATGCAATATTTGTTATTTAAATTAATATAGTTGTGATTATCAAAAATATTTCTATGATATATTATATGAAGAAAAACACACATATTTAGATATGTATTTCCAAAAACTACCATAACCGTATAATATTTTAAGGAATAAAAAATTCAAACAAATATATCCTAATGATATGTGTTTAGGAAGTCGAATACACTTTGCCTTAGAAAAATTAGCTGAAGCATGTCAACAAATTGATTTACATAAGAAAAATAAACAATATAAGCAATCTCTGTGTTGTGAAAAATCTGACTTAATTTCTCAACAATGAGGATGTTCATTACATAACACCTATGAGGGTTCTGTAAAAAAGAAAAAGAAAAAATTCTTCAGAAAAACAAATAAAAGATGTTATATTTCTAATAAAAGAGCCTTTAGAAGAAAAGAAAATAATACAAAAAATAAACAAATTAGAAGTCATAAATGTTGGATATGCAAACAAGAAGGTCAGTATGCAAATAATTGTCCTAAAAAAACTAAATTAAGTCATGTAAAATCTATTTCAATAATAAATGAATCCAATCTTCAACCTAAATAGACAGTGAAGAAGAATTTAATAAATTATCTGATACTGAATAAAATCTTATAAACATTAATTATTTTGATCATGAAATAGATGAATACCTATATTCTAATTAATGTAAGAAAACCATGAGTCTAATATAATTAATGATACTAATATTGAATACGAAAGACATATTACATTACTTGAAGAATCCTAAAATAGAATAAAAAGAAGAAAACTATCCTTAGAAACTAAAGATTGCTTTGAAATACCAATGTTTATTTTGAAAAGAAGCATTCATTATAGTATTAGACAAGGAGAACAACCTACCTATATAATAAATACTGAAGGAAGAACTTGAATTCCTTTATATAATCAACAAATAAAATGAAAAGTTCTACAAAATATAAAAAATCATATAAACACATCTTCTTTGGAGGAATTCAAAAACTTATTAATGCTTACTTTAGAAAAGGCATAGATAATCCTATTACAATATGGATTTATGATGACAGAATTATTCATTCAAGAAAAGATGCTCAATTAGGAGTAATACAAGGCAAATTATGCTATCAAACACTTATATTTAATCTACACCCTAACTATGATGTAAATATTAATGATAAACACTTAGACAAATCATTAACACTATGTCATAAACTTGATAAAATAAAAGAAAGAGAAGGAAGTGTTGTATATAGCATTACCTATCAAATTGCCTATGCAAATAGTAATCAACATAACACTATAGCATTTAAGCCACATAAAGATGCCATAAATTTAGATCCATTATTTTCGCATATAGGACATACAATCCAACCTGAGGAATTAGATGAGTTAAAAATAACTCCATCAACTTCAAATCTTCTACTTAACTTTGGTGAAAATTCAAGTCACAAAGTAGAAGATATCCACAATTAGATTATATTGATAATTGGAATACATTAAGTATCCAACCAAGAAGATCTCTTGAAATTACTCATCCTAAAAATCTAACTAGAACAACATCAACTATTACACGCCTAAAAGAATATAATAATAATCAATTATTATTATCTAGATATTATATTACCCCTAAAAATAAATGTACAATTTTACTCGACACCAGTTCACATAAATCGCATATTAATAAAAATTTAATCCGGTCAAACTTACCTATCTTAAAACATGATCCATATAATTATTAAAACTACGTAGGACAAGAATACATATGTACCCACAAATCTAATATAATTTTTGGATTTTGGGATACTAATAATCGAAGCATAGATTTTCAGCATTTATTCTTACTCGATGATAAAAATCCAACCAAAATACTATTAAGAATGGATTTTTTACAACAACACACTATTACATTTACCCACGAAAAGGTTGAATTAAACAATAACATTATACAAAGAATTGCTGAAATTTCTTTGTTACATTAATGTAGAATTATATAATCCTACATATGAACTTATTCTAATACACGCTTTATGTGATACTAGAATATAACTATATGCAAGAAAATTAATGATTCCACCACATATACAAACACACAAAGAACCTCTCTTATTAGATATCTTTAATGGTCTTAGAACCATTAACGAGTTCTGGGAGAATCAATTACTTCTAATAGCCTCTGCAATAATAAGAATTGCAAAATTATGGTGTCTAACTGACAAAGGACCTAACTTAATCCTAGGAAACTATTTCTTCAAAGCATTCTCATCATTTATACAAACTCACGAAAAAATCACCCTAATAAAACCCTCAAATAATGAATTACAATGCCCATTATTACATTTTCCAAAATATCACATAACACCTTCTGACTTTCACAACCAGCGTAGTGATTATCCACTAGATAGAGATATAAAATCAAAATGTCCTCATTTATTTAAGTCAGACTCAAGAATATATAAAATTACAAATCCTAAATTAATAAAACTTTGAGAATTTGCATCATCTCTTTTCAATCAATCTTTCTCAGAAAATCCTCTAGAATTCTAGAGAAAAGATGAACCAGTAGTAATTATAGAACCAATCAATCTCAATCTCATTATTCATGTAAGACCAATGAAATATTCTACAGAAGATAAAAATGAATTCTGAATTCAAATACAAGAACTTTTAAAAATGAAATTAATCGAACCAAACAAAAGTCCTCATAGCAGCCCTACCTTTTACGTTAGAAATCATACCAAACAACTCACAGGAAAAGCTAGAATGGTAATAAATTATATAAAAACTCAATGAAAATAGAAAATTCGATGGATACTTCTTACCCAATAAAGAAGTACTAATAAATCATATTAAAATTGTCAAATTGTTTTTCAAAATTAGATTATAAATCTGATTTTTTGCAAATTATGATGCATCAAAATAGCAAAGAATTTACAACATTTAGTACTCTGCATGGTCACCATCAAGGGAATGTTATGTCATTCGGTCTTAAAAATTCACCATAAATATTTCAAAGGAGAATGTATAACATATTCTCTGAATTTTCTTATTTTTGTTCAATTTATATAGATATATTAATATTCAGAGAAAACATTACTCAACACTTAAAGCATTTAACTCTGTTATCTCAAAAAGCTAACATACATGGAATAACATTAAGTAAGAAAAAAGTTGCTATTATCACGAACACTATAGATTTTTTAGGATTAATAATAGATAAAGGAACCATAGAATTACAAGATCATATCCTAACAAAAAAAAATTATTTTAAAGATATAAATAATCAAAAAAGTTTATAATGACTCTTAGATGCATTAATTACGCAGAAGCTTTCATAAAAAGCTTAGCAGAATTAGGAGCTCTGCTTCAGAAAAAGTTAAGAAAAATTATGGCATGGAATTGGGATGAAAAAGATCAAAATACCTTACAAGAACTAAGAAATTTATGTAAAAATCTACCAAAACTTCATTTGCCAATACCTGAAGATTATTTAATTACAGAAACTAATAGTTCTGAGAATGCATATGGAGCTGTTCTTAAAGCATGAAGAAATGAGAAAGAACTTCTCTGCAAATACAGCTCAGATATGTATACTCCTACTGAACATAATTATCATATTAACGAAAAAGAACTTTTAGCAATTAAAAAAGATATTAAAAATTTTGAAATATTCCTTAATCAAACCTTTTTAATCATAATTGATAACAAAAAAACTATATCTTTTATTAAAGAAAAAATTATAGATTCTTTACCGAATAAAAGATTAATTAGATGGCAAAGTTGGTTTTCTACTTACTCTTTTGAACTAGAATATATACAAGGAAGTAAAAATGCCTTAGCTGACATTTTATCTCATGAATTATGCAGGAAACAGATCTATCACAAGATGAAAATAAGGAATTATATGATAAAAATTTAGAAGAAGACATAATCCAATCCAAACCTGGCAAACTATCTCGAAGTATTAGAATTATAGATATGGAAGCTCGAATGCAAAATATCTTATGGTGAAAGAATTAGTAAAGAATCTATAAAAATTAAAGATTACCTTAAAGGGGAAATTAAAGAAGATGAATTAATATCTGTGTCTAAATTAAGAAAGATAATAGATTTTTCAAATCTAAAAAATATTAAAGAAGAATCTGCCTCTGAAAAAATAAAAGCATTACATAAGCTAAAAATTACTAAAGAAGTACCAACTTCCTCCAATTATGAACCATCTTTTGCGAAAACACTACAAAATAAGCACATGAGCCCTAAAAAGAAAATTTTATAGAAATAACTAATGAATGACAATAATTTTTTTATATAGTGAAAGAATTAATTCTCAGATATACTTTCATTCACTTGGAAATTATCATGTCACACACACACACACACACACACACACACACACACACACATATATATATATATATATCTTTGCCNCCTGTCACTATCAAATAAGTAATAGAATCATTGAACTAATTAGGTACATCATTAATGTGGGTGAAAGAAACTCAAAAAGATCCAATGGGTCTCATTAGAAAAGCAGTAGAAGCACGATTAATCATCTTTGCTTCCAATCAATCGAATCTTAGGTCGACCAAAAAAACCTCTGACCGAACCAAGGAATGCTATGCGCATACATTTAA
This sequence comes from Phalaenopsis hybrid cultivar, assembly GCA_002079205.1. Lineage (NCBI taxonomy): Eukaryota > Viridiplantae > Streptophyta > Magnoliopsida > Asparagales > Orchidaceae > Phalaenopsis > Phalaenopsis hybrid cultivar. The sequence continues at coordinate 80,357 of JXCR01132106.1, forward strand.
AATTACTTGGATGATGACTTACATTAGGAATATCAATAGACTATAGGAAGTATGTATGTCATATTACAATAATACCTCTGCCTGATAGAATAATCTTTCTCGAGGATGATGAGCCCTCACAAAGAACTTCTTCGAAAGAGGTTACTGTAAATCATTCAGCCGCCCAATACTCCCACCTAACTGAATGAATACTAGGTGATCAGACCAGACAGTTACAAAAGTGAAACAATGTCAAATACAATTACAAACATGGAACGACGCCAACAACATTTACAGGGTAAAAAGTGTTCACATTAGTTGCAAATATGTAAAGCTGCACTGATTTATAGATGGCTGCAATGTTCTCATTAAGTGGAGGACACTCATGAAATTTACCATACTCTTCCATTGACTTATAAATAGGAGGATCATTTTCACGAAAAAGTTTATTGAACAATTCCTCAAAAAACTTAGTATTGCTTTCACCTTATTCTTCTCCTACTCTCTTTCCTCTCATTCAACTAAAGATCAATCATTTGGTGTGATTCACAAGACAATTTAGTGTTCAACATATATAAAACCACTTGCTTTAAAATTGGTATCAGAGACAGACGCTCTAACTGGGACATCTTCATATTATTCTGAAGCTTTTGAAGAAATTCATTAAGATCATAAAAAATATAGAATATCTTAAAGAACAAGGTATTACATATAATTGCCCCAAACATAAAGTATGCTTATGTACAAAAAATTACTCTTATGAATCAAATTTTCCTTCATATAAATCTCAAATGAAAGAAGGAAAAGTTTTGAAAAAAAATTATTATTTGGCAAATTTCTAGATGATATAGGAAATAAACTAGATGTTGACTAATGATAAATAAATCATATATTAAAAATGAATTTAATCGTATCTGTGAGTTATTACAGATAAATATTAAAAAATAATCAATTAGAAGTCCTTAAAAAAGAATAAATGTTTCATATANTGATATAGATGCATTTTTTGAGAAAGGAAAATTATAGTTTCTTTATTTTAAATTTTAGTTGAATGAGACTAAACTAAAGTTATAGTCACTTAAAATTCAATATATAGAAAATAGTGAATTGCTCATTTATTTCTAAAAAGAGTTGAAGTTGTGAAATTAAGTACTCTTAGATATATACTTATTATGAATTGGAACTCTAAAATTCATTTTATACTAGTGCTTATTAAATTTTTCATAAGCATAAAAGTTTAAGGATCTAATAGGTTTCATTTTAGGAAGGCAATAGTTAAATTCAAATTTATTTAAAAGATATCTAGATATAGTAATCCTCCAAAAATTATAAATCCTTTATCCCTACAAAAAAAAGAGAATGGCTGACAAGATTAAAAGAGGAGAAACTTGAGAAAATACCTATTCAAAAATTAGTTTTACTAAACTTTTTTTATAAATTGAAGGTTAATTTGCATTTTTAAAATAGCTTGAATTTTTGTGCACTAGTAATTCTTTTAAAATAAATGTTCTTAATTCAATTATATTATCATCTAGGAAGCTTAGAGTAGCAAGTATCAATATTTTTTAATAAGCATTCATCTTTTTTTATTTGAAGGTAAGGTTTCATAAACCCTATTTTTAGGATAGTTCACTAGATTTAATTTAAAGAAGTACTATGAATTTTCTGAAGCAAAAATATAAATTTTCAAGAAAAACCCATTTCCTCAAGTTACTATTTTCATATGAAAAGGTTCTAGTGTTACTTGAGAACTGGTATCCTTTAAATTTGGGGGATTTTGATGTGTGAAAGGGTTGATTGAATTTTTTTATAGTTTGCACATCTTTTTGAATGAAACTGCATTTTAAAAAAGGGTATTTGTATGTTTTTCTTGCAGGTATGACAGGTATGTGGAGTGGAATAAAGTGGAAGAAACATGAAGCAAAAATGAGAAGAATTGAAGAAAAAGGGCATAAGAAGGTTGAGGCCATGGCGCAACATTTGCGGCGCCTAGACGCAAGCCACGTAAAAGCTGAGGCCCTGACACTACAATTACGGCGCCAAGTCGCCAGTCAAGAGAAGGCAAGGCTTTGGCGCCAGCGCCAGCACCTAAGCGCCCTATATGCTAAAGATGACTATAGAGATTGGCGCCTAGGCACCAACCATTGATGTCATGGCCTTAGGTCTAAAGGAACAAAGCCATGGCGCTACAATCGTGGCGCCTAGGTGCAAGTACTAAATTTTGGGCATTTTCATGATGGTTCAAAGCAATTACAGAGCGGTTCAAGGCAGTTTCTGGAGCGGGTTTGGATTGAATTTAGTGGGAAATAACAAGAAGAAGAAAAGGAAAGAAAAGAAAAGTGATTAGAAAGATTTAAGGAGTTTTGTGTTCTAGGAGTAGAAAAAATTTGGAGCATTTTCCTACATTGTTTTAGTGTTAGCCTAGGCTTGTTCTAAGCAAGTCTAAGGGTGTGAGTAATGTATATTTGTGATTGTTGTTGTGTAAAAATTTCAAGGAGGAAAGTAAGGTGCTTGGGTGGAGCAATCTCAAGGCAAATTGAAGGAGAAGATAAGTATAATTGTGGTTTGAAATTGTTGTTTTCAAAAGCACATCTTTATGTTGAATCTTTTGGTTTTAATGCATATTGTTGTTATTTTATCCATGCTTTGTGAGTAATTTTACTTTTTTTCCTTGTGGTAATGTGGTAAATGTGTAGGAGTATTGAACTGAATGTAGAAATAGTCTTTCATATTAATTTTTGATGATTTCCTTCAGCACTTAGTCTACTTTTCAATGTGTCCAATTTATCTGTTAAAATATGTTGTGAACCCGTAAGGACTCAAAAGAGCTACATCATGAATGACTAGGAATATCATGGTGAATTATAGGGTATGAATCAAATTACACTATAAGGAGATGCAAATAAATAGGGAGATGCTTTTCATTGGGTTTTAAGTAGGACTCAAGGAATTAAGGTTACTTTTAACCAATCTTCTTTATCTGCTCGAAAGAGGGTAAAGAAGATATATACTTCTATTTGTCACAATCTACATGTTATTTCACATTTATTTACACCTATACTTTGCTATTATGACTATAAGGGAAATTAAATTTTAGCACTTGGCAAAACACGTTTACATAGAGTAGTTAGAATTCCTATAGAAGTAATTTTAAATAGTTGTAGTAGGTGTGTTATTACAATTAAAATATTTCAAATTTTCAAACTAGGAACAAGTTTAGTATACTATAATATTGTCCTATCTTGGCTTCCCAATGTTTCTTTGTGGTTTGACAACCTGTCTCTTTAGAGACTATTATTACAATGGATACGTGCACTTCGCATTCAACAACCCCAGTGTTAAGGATAAATTTTCATTTGAAAGTCTGAATGAGTACCTTAGATAGAATAAACATTGCAACACTTTGCCCAAAAATTGAGTTATTTGTCAAGGATCACATTTAGGTGGTCACCAACCACTGTAGTCACCTTTGGTAAAGAATGCATGAATAAACTATGAATAATTGCAAATCAGATCTAGCTTTATATCTTTTCTCAAGAACAGTCAAATTTTATTAGAGGAGTTTCTCAAAAAATTCAACTGTATAAAGTTATTAAGAACCTTATCCACATGAACATTTGCTAAAGGTTCCAGAACAAAAAAAATATTAAATTTATGAACCCTGCACAAAAAATTTATTCTATTAAGGGAGAGTGGGTCAGTTAATCCCCTAATATTCTAAATAAGGATATTAAACATGATTTAGCATACACCCTCTCCTAAAGCCTCTAGTGAGGGTGTGTTGATGTGCCCCTTCAGAATAATACCCATCTTCAAAATAAATAATGTTTTCCTCCAAAAGATGAAGTAACTCATTATTTCTCTTCTTTTTTTTGTATTTCTGAATTATCCACTCATCCTCCAGGTTAGACATAGCGCCCTGCAAGAACTTGGTGTTAGCTATATCGTTGACACCAAAATCATCTACCTCAACTGTTTTACCTTCCCTAAATCTCTCCACCTCCTTATCAAAGGATACATTGCCTTGCACCACATTATAATTTTTAGTTGGACCCACATCCCCAACATGTGACACTCCCTTCTGAATCCTGGGATTACATTCCCCCTCCTCCAATAGTAAATTAATATCATTACCATTTCTCTCGATGTTTTTGAGCTCATGATAAAGGTGATAGCATTGAACTTCAGAGTGACCAAACATCCTGCATTTGGTACAATAAAGAGGGTGTTGTTCCAAAACAAATTTTTGCTAATAACCATTATGTGATGAACCTGTCCAAATTTCTTTTGTCGGTGCTTGAGTGATATTCCTTTCCACAATAACCCTTGCGGCAGCAGGTCGAGAGATTGTGAAAGTTGGAGAGCCCATTTTGAGAAGTCTCCCAAAAATGGCAGCCACTGAGAACAATATTTCATGATTATAGAGATGTAATTTAAGCCCCGAAAATCTAACCCACACATTCACAATTGGAGGTTCAATCTGGGGGTCAAAATCAACGAACCACTTTAAGAGTTTCATAACCTTATTATCAATTCGTATAACTTTCCTAGCAAACAATCAAGTGTAATCTTCTTCATTTGCTAATTGTATGAGGAGGGATAATCATCTAACAGACCAATTTTCCAACTCCCCTCAAGCTTAAGGTTTTCGAAATCCCTCCTGATTAGCTCCAACTTAGGATGCCCATGCAAAATTTTACCCACTAAAGCTAAGCAACAAGAAGCCGCCAGAGAAGAGCATTCGGTATCCGAAATAAACATAGCGGGTTTGCCATTCATCTTACTGGCCATTTTTTTCCAAGGAGTACTCACTGGAGCGTTTGAGAGACTTGTGAAAAGATTGCGAGAAAACCGTAGTTTTGAGCGAAGAAACTTCATTGCCACCCCAGTGAGGGCGTCAACAAAAGATCAAAATGTCATTAAGCCACTGAAAGCAAAAATGCCGCCAAATCATCAGGGGAACCAAACCCTGGCAGAGCTCACTCGTCTACATTGTATATATATATATATATATATAACTAGCTATGTTACACTTCAATTCTATAACTTTAATTAATATTTTAAAACAATTTGGAAGAGAGAACCTTGAATTTATGTTGTCAATTATTTAGTATTAATTTATTTTTCAAGTTTCATTAATAAATTTATGTTATACTTTATGTGTGTGTGTGTGTGTATATATATAAATATAAATATATATATTAAGGAGCTAAAAAGCTCCTAATTCATTAAACCAAAAAAAGGTTACAGAGACTGATAGTAAAACCTCCCAAAAACCTCATTTAAACTACAATTCTAATAAAGGGAG